>AFIY01000688.1:0-12789 GCA_000223825.2 Zymoseptoria passerinii SP63
CTGTTACTACGTAGCTGGTGTTTGTTTTGTCAGTTTGAGGGTTTCGGTGGTTCGCTTGGGTTGGAGGTGACGTACCCGTACTCCCGCGGTAGAGCGAGTCCTAGAGCGATGTTGGACATGTTTGACGGTATTATTATTATTGATGTGAGTTGAGAAAGTGATGGTTTTGATGAGAGGAATTATTGTAGATTGAAGAGGAATGATGAGGCCAAGGTAGTTCTTTACGAGTTACGACCCCATCTGATGATCGGGCAGGACTTAGTTCTACCCCGAACCCGATACCGAGTCTTCCTTCGCCTCAGTCTAACATGACGACGTCTCCCTCCGCCAAACGTCACATCACCAAAGACAAGACCGTCACACATCAAAGACCGACCTCATCAACCACGCAGACTCAACTCCAGCACACCCTCCGCAAGTCCTCGTCCTCGTCAGAGTCGCCATCTTCAGTGACCGCCAGTAGTGACCGCCAGTCCAGTTCATTTGTCATTTGCTCGCCCAAAAGCAGATATAAGCGCGTCGAAAAGTCACTGGTAGAGAGAGTGGCCGAACACAAATTGACGTCAAAAGTCGCTAAATCCAACCTAATAATCAAATTGTCCCGCGTCCCACCAATTTCTCCCCCGTTCTCCGGTCCGCCCCCAACTTCACTTTCATTTCAAGCTTTTGCACGCATCGTCGTTCCTCCTTCAGACGCAAGCAAAAGTATTGAACAGCAAGAGGTACTCCACAGCCAACTTTCCCCCCCCCTTCTCTCCAAATCGACGCGTGATTACTGACAACACCCACAGCCAACCAACCCGATGACGGAAAACCAATCACCGAGCTTTCAGGACGCCTGTGCTCCGCGCTGCACGTAGCCGCGAATCTTGCGTTCGCCGGAATCCCTTCCACGTCCCAGTCGCACGCGCACAGGATCTATGGCTGAGTCATGAAAGAACAGAAATCCCAGGGGTCGGTTCTTTCCGCGTGTTTGAACTTTTGATTTTGCATCGGCTTCCGGCGTAACATCACGCCATACAGCCCGGGGCCCTGCTGTGTTGCTGAGTTGGAGACGTGGACTTGCGCTCTGTTGGGACGTGTCAGCACGATGGTGTACCGATGACCGAGACATTCTTCACGATCCAGCAAACAAGTTGCCGTTTGCTCTCTTCCTTGCTCCGGCGGAGGTCGAGGGCTGCGGTGACTGTTGCCATGAGGATAAAAATGGATAGTTTTCAATCGGCAGGACATCTGCTCCGTCTTCGACTGGCTGGTCTTTACACGACTTTTACGAGGAAGGCACGCAGGAGGAATTGAGGTTGTGGGAGGTGGTGAAGCTGGGCATGTTTTGTCCGCTGATGATTGATGAAAAATAAGCCAAATATGAGGGCAGCCGGTCGTGAGACCTGGTTGTCGTTGATGGTACAATACAGAGAGCTAATCTGAGGACACACAACAATCTTGAATGGACATGTACATGCTTGCTGATGCTATTGTGACATTTGAGGGTACGGCAAGACTACATAGATTGCAATGCATCTCTTCCAACCCGCTTCAAAACCTATCTCTCTGCCGCGCTCTGTACGCTGTCCACACAACGTAGGCACCGACCACGAAAACTCCAAACAGGATCCACTTGAAAATGAACCATCGCCAGCCATGGTGTTCACCGTCTCCGAACAACGGCAGCGAAGGCTTGAAAGAGCTTTTCGCCTGCGCCTTGGCGGCTTTGGCATCACCCGTGCCGACGGATCCCGACGGAGAGTACAGGTTGTGTGTGTCCACCTTGATAATATCGTGGCTGTCCGAAAGCTCGCCCGTCTCCGCGCTGAAGCCCAGATATGTCACCGACGGCAGCTTGACGTCCGGCACCTCGAAACACGGAATCCACTCATCCTCCTTCTTGTACTGCAACTCCAGCGTCAACTTCTTGTCCTGGAAGTACCTGACCTTGGCTTTCGTAGGGACGTCCGCGTTTCGAAGACCTCGCGCCGAGCAGCCCGCCAACTCATTCGACTTGCCATCGTGCTCCTTGTCGTACGGCGTCTTTCCATCACCCAGCATCGCCATGACATAGGGAAACACCGTTCCCGGGCGATTGTTCTTGTACGTGTCGAAGAAGATGCCCAGTCCCTCAAAGTTGTCCTTCATGCCGAACACGGCGCCCATCTCCGCCCGATCTTTCGTGACCCACATCGCCATGCCGTCACCGAACAAGCTCCCCGATCCACCAATGTTGAGCTCGACCACGATCTCCCAGTTGGTCGCGGTCAGCGGCACGCGGCTGAAGAGCCAGCCGGCTTGGGATGGGTATTGACCTGTCAAGCGTACGTATCTGTCGGAGCGAATCACGGTCGAGCCTCCATAGTCCCACCATCGTGATTGCATTTCATAGTCGAGGTATGGCTGTACGAGAGAGTGCCGTTAGCAGTTGATTCGGTGTGGCTGCGCTCGAGAAGCAGAGCTTACCTTTGTAATGCTGTGCGTGCGCAGGAAAATCGACTTGATGTCGTCTTCCGTACCGTCTGCTGCGATCACAACGCAGCTCCATGCTGCCAGCAGTATGGAAACCAGCCATGAGAAGGTCGGGAGATGGGCTGCCATTGTCGTGTTCGCATGCACCCAGTACGTCGATCCTGGAATCTGATTGAGCACGCTGGATGGAGGACGCAGGCCGGCACTGCTCAGAGCAAAGGAAGAGTCGGGAATCAGGTTTGTCGCGTGCAGTCGGTGATTGAAATGGACTATTTCTAGTACGAACCACTCGATGAAACAGCTGGCCAGACTGGCTTCAACTTCAAGGGTTCAGGGAGCAGCAAGCCAAGGCCAGTCACTTCAGCCACAGTAGCGCCACTTTTCATGTGAAGAGACGATCATGCATGTGAATTCGGCTTCCTTTTCTACATCAATACGGGAAGCCCACAGTGAGAGATGTCATCATGGCTATCGAGTGCGGCTTCTTCTCATAAAGTTCAACTTGGCCTTACGGCGGTCGTGAGTGGATGCATTGCTGCCACTGCAGTGATCGGGCTTCAAAAGGCGAGGAAAGAATACAATGTACACGACTTGAAGGGCTCAATACCGGACCTGGACGACCCTCATGATGTTGAACAAGTACGCACTTGCGACCAAGTCCAATTTCGATGCTTCCCACTGATCTCAAGGCTAGATAAACAATTTTGGAGGTGCAGTTCCAGAGGAGCTCGCCGAGAACCGAGACGACGAGAGAAGTGCTGCATTGGCGAGGAGGGCAAGGCTCGGAGATTATGACGAAGGTATGGCTTACCAATTTGACAAACGGGCAGCCAATACTAACAATCTTGAGCTCTCATCCTCGAACAGCTAGCCCGAAATCGGGTCTTCCTTCAAGACGAAGGGCTCGCTAAACTTCGAAAAGCCTTCGTGATCGTGGTCGGCTGTGGTGGTGTCGGATCGCACGCGACAGCTGCTCTCGCCCGCTCTGGCTGTGGACGCCTTCGTCTCATCGACTTCGACCAAGTGACTCTCAGCTCGCTCAATCGTCATGCCGTTGCGACACTCGCGGACGTAGGCACGCCGAAGGTCAAGTGTCTAGAAAAGCGAATGGAGCAGATCGTCCCGTGGACGCAGTTTGAGTCGAGGAATGAGCTATTTCGTGAGGCGACTGCGACTAAACAGCTGGAGCCGTGGAGTGATGGTCAGAAGCCGACCTATATCATTGATGCGATTGACAATATCGACTCCAAGGTCGCATTGTTGCATTACTGTGCTACCAACGGCATTCCTGTCATCTCGTCGATGGGTGCAGGTTGCAAATCAGACCCTACAAGAGTCTTTATTGGCGACATCTCTGCTTCCACAGACGATCCGCTCTCTCGAAGTACACGACGAAAGCTGCGAATGCGTGGTGTCAAAGATGGCATCCCTGTAGTGTACTCGCAAGAGAAGACTGGACCTGGCAAAGCTCAACTTCTCCCGCTCCCTGAAGATGAATTCCAGAAAGGCGCGGTCAACGAGCTCGGAGTCTTGCCGGACTTTCGAGTGCGGATTCTGCCTGTACTGGGAACCATGCCCGCCGTCTTTGGCCTTTGCGTCGCCAATCACATCATGCTCGAGATCGCCAACTACCCACACGACTACCTCGCCAGCAAGGCGCGAGAAAAGATGTACGACGGCATCATGGGCCACCTGTCAGGACTGGAAGAGCGAATCGCAAAACACCAAGGCTTCGACTCCACCGGACTGCGAATGCCAGTCACCAACGACGATGTTGGATATCTCGTCGAAGAAGTTTTCAGAGGTCGAAGTGTTGTCTCCGGCCTGGCGAGTCGGCTTGTACTCACGAGGTGGCGAAAGCCGGAAGGTGCTTGGGTTGACTTGAGTACACCAGGTCAGAAGGTGGATAGATTACGGTTGGATGAGTTGGTATGTATGACTAAAGACGAGATGCTAAAGCATGAGAAGATCGTTCTGAAAGAGGGCCGGGCGCCAGAGGAGGTGTATGGGAAGGAGGTTGTAGAACTTGTGGAGAAAAGGAGAGAGGAGGAGAGGGTGTACAGAAATCAGAGGTAGTGCCCAAAGCGATCATGTTCTACGCACGTTTAGGCACTGTTTCAGAAGCTCGTCTAGTGTGCGCCAGTTCGTGGCCAAGTGAATACCCAATTCTGCCGAAGAAACGCCGTTTACCTTAGCTCTGCTTGTCGAAGTCCAAACATCTCCCTTGACAATTCATCACACCAACACCAAAAATCAGCTGTCTCAGTCTGGAGCTCTGACAACGATGGCCAATGATACTTGGTTACCGACTGGACTATCACCCAGCGATAGAGCCAGGCAACAAGCGCAACACGCCTACATCGACAAAGCTCTCAGTTTCTCAATCCACCCTGATGTCAAAGCCTCATTATCGGCGGCCAAAGAGGGCAAAATTCACACGTTAGATATTTCTACGATTGCTCGGACGAGTGTGGACAGCACGGATGAACATTCGCTCATTCATACGGTCGACCATATTCACCCTTATGAACTCACCAAGCCCAACACCCTGGATCAACAATACTTCCTTAAACTCGGAGACTACGACTTCATCACTCTTAGGCTCCTGCATACCGCTCTCCGTCACGATCAATGGGACCTTGTACCCACTCACCTCATTAAGCTACTCAAACCCGGCGGCTGGATCCAATGGGTAGACTGGGATCCTTCGACTCTCAGGATAGCAGGCGTCCGACCCGGAACACCAGATGCTACGACCCTTCGCTCTCTGCTACGACAATACACAGATGCTCTATCTGTGCGAAAAGTCGGAAGCACGTATCGAATAGAGGCGCTGTTCAAGAGGGAAGGGCTGCTGGAGGTGGACTCGGACATGTACCCGATCGCGCCGGAGGTCGAGTTTACGAAGGATGTGGTCGAGGGCGTGGTGAGGGAGCTGGCGGAGTCGGGAGTGCTTGGTTTGGAGGAGGCGGAAAAGGTGCGAGCTGAGGTAGGCGAAGAGGTGGAGAAGGGCGGAGTGTTGGTTTGGTGGGATCTTTGGTGTCATGTCGGAAGGAAGCCAAGCTAGGCTTCGCTAGAACTATGACCTGGATGGATTGCGATTTCGATGCTGCATTGATTCGCCTACACGCATCTTTCGTGCCTCTAGGCCACCACTCGAGCGGTGGGTAGTCTGCTGGACCTTTGCTGGACTCCGAACTCTCAGTATCTGCTACCGGAAGATCCGGGACACCTCCACTACAGCAGGAAATGACGTCCGATCAGCATGGTCCATGTTACTATCGAACGGTCGATGGCCGCGACCCATGGCATGCAACATCAATCACACGATTGCGAAGGACACCGAGGCTGACCTGCTACTCCACTTGGCATTTTCATTACGCTTTCTTTACTTGCTCCTCTCAATGAGTGTACGAGGCAAGTGCGATTGTCATTTCGACTGGATGATCGATGCATCATCATCATCGATACCCTGCTCGTATATGGTAGCACAGGTGGTTCTACTCCACGTGGACACTGGAGAACCACACGATCCGTAAGACCTCAATCCCGGCTCACGGCAAGCAAGGGCTTAATCAAAATTGGCATCGTCTTGCGGGGTCGACAAGCAATTCGGTTCAAAGCCAAGTGGTACAGATAGTTCTAGATCTAGATCGCGGAAGAGAACGACCATTGTGAAAATGGGCAGTGCAACAGCAAATACAACATCAGATTTCGTACGCACCAACGTACAACATTGATAAGTCTGGACGCTTACTGGCAATGCTCTGACACAAAATTCGCTCATCAAGAGTTCTTGAATTGTCGATTGGAGCGGATCTGGTAAGTGGTAAGATCGGGCTGAACCGGAACGCGGGTGCGATCTTCAGTGTTCACATCGACATCGTAACTTCCGGCTCTCACGCTTCTTCTCGTGGAAGAACCTCCTCACAACACAGCAACAATCTCACCTAAGAGGACATCACGGTGTTTCCCACTCGCTCGCGTCATTGTCCTGGTCACCGCCACTCTGCCTGCCGTCGACCTTTTCCCTCTCCCACACCACAACGAAGGACCACAAATTTTGAACCAAGACTTTCACGCCACCTCACTCCAAGATGAACTGCCCCTCACGAACTGACCCGGAAGTCCCAGACAAATGGAACCAAAGTCCCAATGCCCTGAGCGCCGACACCACGACCAGAAGTGACCTTGAACACCTAGCCAGCGCCCGCCTGCAAGCCGATCATAAAATCAACAAGCAAGACGGCCTGAAATGCGAAATTGCCACCGTCAGCGGCTCCAATGACGAAAAACGGAAGCCGGACTCTGTCCTGCCCAGCGATGGGGCACAATCCATCGCCAACCCGGGTTCTGGAGAGGATATGCTTAAAAGAACGATCGGCTTCACAGATGTCGAAGTGTCTTCCTCCTCGGACCCACCCAAGCTGCCACGATGGCAGCACCCATTTCGAGAGACCAAGCGTGTTCTCTTGAAGTTTTCCAAGTTCATTGGGCCTGGATTCATGATCGCCGTGGCTTATATTGATCCTGGGAACTATGCGACTGATGCGGCGGCTGGAGCTTCGTACCGGTTTCGATTATTGTTCATGGTTTTGCTCTCGAACATCTTCGCGATAACGCTACAGGCTTTGGCCATCAAGCTCAGTACTGTCACTGGCATGAACCTCGCGGAGATGAACAAAGCCCATTGCCCTCCATGGCTCAATTACGTCCTCTGGTTTTTCGGAGAGGCGGCCGTGATTGCTACGGATATTGCAGAAGTTATTGGCTTTGCGATTGCGCTGAACCTGCTGGCTCCCAATCTTCCGATCGTAGCCGGCTGTGCTATCTCCATCGTGGACGTTATGTTCATTCTGATTTTCTACCAGCCAGAAGGCTCTATGAAAGCCTTACGATTTTTCGAGGCGTTCGTCATGATGCTGGTCATCGGAGTAGCGATCTGCTTTTGCTACCAGCTCTCTCTCATTGAGGGTACGACGCCAGGAGAGGTATTCAGAGGATACCTACCATCCAGCGCTTTGGTCGAAAGCAAAGGGTGAGCATATTATTCCTGCACTTACTCCAACCACTGCTAACCACAGACACAGCCTCTACCAAGCCTGCGGCATCCTCGGCGCAACCGTAATGCCTCACTCCCTCTACCTAGGCAGCGGCCTCAACCAGCCTCGCCTCCGCCAATTCGACGAGCGCCACAACAACTACCAACCCCACGCCTCCGAAGACGACGCCTCGCAACCGCAAAAATACCGCCCCTCCATGTCCGCCATCCAATCCTGCATGAAATACTCCATCATCGAACTAGCTCTCTCCCTCTTCACCTTCGCCCTCTTCATCAACTCCGCCATCCTCATCGTCTGCGGAGCATCCCTCTACTCCGTCACCGGCGCTTCCGACGCCGACCTCTTCGGCATCTACGACCTCCTCAACACGCAACTCGGCCACGCCGCAGCCACCGTGTTCGCTGTCGCACTCCTTCTGTCTGGATGCTCGGCCGGTATCGTCTGCACCATGGCCGGCCAAATGATCACCGAAGGTCAATTGAAGTGGAAACTCAAACCCTGGGTGACTCGCTTCCTCACGCGTTCCATCTCCATTGTGCCGTCGATTCTGGTCGCTGGAACGATTGGCAAGAAGGGACTCTCGGAAGCGCTGGTCGGATCACAAGTGGCGTTGAGTGTGATTCTCCCCTTCGTGACGGCGCCGTTGATCTATTATACTTGCCGGAATAAGTACATGACTGTGTTTCCGTCCGAATTCGATCGTGATGGACGTCAGAGAGTGGGCGTCGGTGAAGGGGTCAAGATGAGGAACGGCTGGATTGTGGCGGCGCTGGGAGTGGCGATTTGGCTGATTATTGTGGTTATGAATGTGGCGAATATTGTGTTGACGGGGTTGGGGGTGAATTAATGTTGGCAGGGACGGGAAGAAAGGGAGGGGAGAGGTCTAGAGGCTTGTTTCCCAAGGGTGTGAGTCGGTCTTGTGGGTATGGAAATCATGAGCGCGGCCTACTGCTCGGATAGGATTGTGGAGAGCTCATCTTCATTTAGGCACGATCATAATTTCAGACGAATTTGACCTAGCTGGAGACGAATGTCCTCCGGACATCTCGCGGGGCACTCTGGGACGTGGTCTGTTGGGGGACTTTGATATATCTCTGTCTGCTATGCTCTACTGAAATTTCTGTTCCCACTTCCGCAATGTATTGAACACATGAGTGCCGGTTCCGGCAATTCGCCACCTCCATCCTGCCTCGACCTCTCTTCCTTGACAAACCAGCACAAAAACCAGCACAACCGCCAGGCTCAATCTCCCTTGCGGTGCTTCTTGGCGAAACCCTTTGAAGGCTGTTTCGCCATCTTCTCCTCCTCCTTCTTCTTCAGGAAGTTGTCCCGAATGGCCCGCCCCTGCTGTTGACGAGCAATGGGATTTAAGATCGGCGCGCCCAGCGGCTGACCTGGGCCGGAGAAGGTAGGCTGGGAAGTTCGAGGCTGACTCCCATCATCGGTTGCGCTCCAGCCGCCGTTGTGGTCCCTGTCGTTTGGAGAGTTGGTGAGATCGTAAGTCTCATCTTCGGTAGAGGTCGCATTGTTGCTTTCATCTGGGGCCCAGGGTTCGTCTATCGGTGGTTCGACGTTCCAGCTGGTGTGGACGGCGGCTGCAGGTGATGAAGCATCGTCGTTGTCTTCATTCGGCTCGGAATTGTGTGTGGACTCGGCGGGCTTCTTATCGATCTCTTCTTCGTGGACGGCCGGCGTGAGCGATGGTTCGAAAGCGGCAGCTTCTGCGTTGAGTTGACCATTTTCATGTTTCTTTTGCGGATCTTCGTCGTTCTGACGAGCAGCTTCGACTTTGAGTCGTTTCCACCCGTGAGGTCCAATGGGTTTCTTCCGAATGTCTGAATCCCGGACCGGCTTCTGCTCGTTCAATGCGGGAATGTCGCTCACAATTGCTGTAATTTCTACTTCGGTGCCAGCATCGACGCCATGACCACTGTGATCGGAGCTTCTATCGGAACCAGAATACTCATCAGCACAAATGTTCCCAAGCAGATTGTTCAAAGACTTTTGATCACGATCAGAAAGCATTCCCCTCTGGCACCGCTCGTCCAAGAACTCGAAGTACGTCTCTACAACCGAGCAAATCACCATCCACAATTCCTCAACGCCATTGGCCATACTTTCCTCCGCAAGCTGGACAGCACCAACAAACTGCCTGAGATCGTCCCCCGGCACACACGCTTCTGCGAACCTGTCGAGCGCGAGCTGTGGCAAGGCTCGAACACCATACTCCCTCGCCATGAGGTACACATCGGCGGCGAACTGATACTTGGTGTATCTGCGTGGGGGAGTTGTACTCAGGTCGAGTCGATAGAGATACCCGATCACCGCAGCGAGTACCACGGGATATTCATCGTTGAGGCTGACGGCGGCGTGGGCTTGTTCCGCAAGCTCGCGAAACTTGCCGCCGTGCGCGAAGAGTACGACTTTGTGCACTTGGTGGTGGGTGTCGCCGCAGATGATGGTGAGGTCGGAGAACTGGCTCGAAGCGAGGAGTCTGTGGTGTTTGCGTTGGTGGAATGTCATGGATCAGAAGTGGTGTCGCTTGGGGTGGACTTACTCGTTGGCGGCGAGGCGAATGAATGGTCCGATTTCTTTGGATACTTGTGCGGCCGTTGTGTCTGCCACGGGTTGATTGAGGTTCTCCATGGTTGCTCAACTTTGTCGACGTGAATGATTGATGGGAAGAGGAGAGACAGAGACATTCAGAGATCGGGGACTGTCTTAACCTGCCTGCTGTGTTTGCTCTGACATTGCCTGCTGTTTCGAGCAGGAACGCGGCCCAGCGCGGCGGAAAGAACTGTAGGAAGCTTCCGGCAACTAACATAACGACATACAAAAGGCGGTGGAAGTGAAATGCATGGTTTGTAGGACGAAGAGAGAGAGAGCAAACGAAACTGAAGTGAAAGATTGTGGACCTTACATGAAAGAACGTGATATAGAGCATTCTACTGGCGCATGACAAAGCAAGCAAATGAACGAGACGTGGTTGCGCTCGAAGAAAACGCAGGATCATGTCCCTGCGCTCAGATTCAAGCGTATGCGCTGATCTGCGCCTCAAAACACAACCGTCGCTCTACCCTAACGCCGGAACACATGCGCCGCTGTCACTGAGGTCCCTTTGCCCTTGTACTCTTTACGATCACACTGCACTTCATCTGGAATCTCTCAACCAAGACGACGGCCAGGACCCATCCCTCTGTCACGGGCACCTGGTCCACGGAACGGCACATGTCCACGAGGTGGCTGCAGGTCATCCTCATCGGCCGAGTCTTCCCCATCGTCGTCTTCGGCAGGACCACCACGCTTAGTACCGTGCTTGCCGTGGAGGGCTAGGTCCTGGAGAGGAGAAGGAGCCGCGGTAGGCGCGGACGTGTCAAGCTGTTTGAAGAGATGAACAGCCAGATGCGGCATGTCGACGGTGGCGAGCTTGATGAATGTAGGAGACTCGCACAGCACCGAGATATTGGCCTTGATTTTCGGGTACACAATCTCCCACAGCGTGCGGTCGTGTTCGGCAGTGTGGTCCTCCAAGCTGTAGATGGCGCTGACGAACTCCTCGACGCTGTTCTGCGGGTTGCAGGAGTCCCTGAACTTGTTGGCGGCAGCGTCGCGGAGGCGCGGGAAGTCGTACTGATCGGCAATGGCGTAGACGAGGATGGCGTGTTCGGAGACGGCGGTGGAGCCGCGGGCGGAGTCGTCGTAGAAGGAGTGGTAGAAGAAGTGGAGCATGGTCTCGAAGACTTTTGGATTGGCCTCGATGGCGATGACCTTTTGTTCGGTGCGCGATTCCTGGAAGCGATCAGTAGTTGATGTGGATTGCGCATGGTTGTAGATGCGCACCTTGAAGCCGCCGGCGAGTAGCTTGCGAAAGTATGGCGACTGGACGAAGAGAATGTTGCGGTGGACGGGGAAGCTCTTGTCGCCGCAGGTGATGGTGAGGTCGGAGAAGAGCTCGTTGTTGTAGAACCTGTTCTCGTCAGCGCTATGATATGATTGTGATCATGTTTAATCCTTGACTCACTCGCGCATGCCGGCCACCAGAGCGTATTTGGAAGGAGTAGCCATCTTGAAGGCGCAGATGTTGTATGCTGTAAAGAAAGTCTGAAGCAAAGAGTGATGTCCAACGGTCGATGAAGTGTCAACACTGAAGGTGTAACGAAGACTTGAATGTGATGGTGAGGATGCCGAGTGGTTGTGTAAGAGACGAAGTTGGTGAAGGTGGAAGAGAAGAAGGTGTATGCCTGATAGCTTGAAAAGCACGCTAGTACGTGAATGCTGCACCAAAGTGACTCAGCTGTCAGAGACACGAACATCAACGTGAACATGAACATGGACACTTACAAAGGATGGACGTGAACGGTACTCGACTGCCTAAGACCTGTCACAATCAGTCGGAGTTGCAGGAAAACGATTCAGCTCCTGGCAAGCGTATTGATGGCTTAGCCGCACGGCTTCGCAGACCTACGAGTACTTTAGCTAGACACAGTCGCACCAGTACTTTGATACCGTGTGTACAGCCAATGCTGCATTCTAACACGGTAGGAGCCTGGTAGGTCATGTCGCCCTTGCATGACATCTGTCTCCGCTAGGGCACCAGTCCCACCAGGTCGACGACCGGAACAATCGATGCATCAGTCCATTCATCTATACAGGGAGTCAGCATATGAATACAAGGTCGATGTCTCCTCACAACTCACAGCTTCGGCCGCGCCCTCTCCCAATTCTCCACATTCTTCAAACTCCTCTCCATCTCCCTGTTCCTCGATTCCCTCGCATCCTCATCCCTACGAAACTCTCCAATCGCATCATCCAGGTAGTCGACCGTCTCCTGCCACATCATCCGTCCCCTGCCACATCATCCGCTTCAACTCGCCATACACTGACTTGCCTGTCGCTCCTGGCTGAGCTTTCTTCACGAGTTGAAACTCCTCAATAAAAGCCAACGCCTCCTCTAGTCCAGCCAACGCCTCCTCTAGTCCGCCGATGCTGTCGACCAAGCCATCCTCGAGGGCTTCAAGAGCCTGTGGATCGTCAGTCGGGCGGAAGCATCCCCGAGAGACGAAGTTGAGCATACCTTGTATCGATGTGCCTCCAAAATCAACTTCCGCAGAGCGCCGCCGCTCAACTTCTGTCGAAAGACACTCGTCATCGGCGCCCTCAACGGCGCCCCCAGCTCCAATTCATTCAAGCATATAAACCCTTTATGCGGATTCATCACACGATACTACAACCTCAAATCCCGTCAGCGCGAAATGCTCAATCATCCCCA
>AFIY01000685.1:0-61804 GCA_000223825.2 Zymoseptoria passerinii SP63
CCTTTAGTTTAACCCGTTTAATTACCTAGGCGGTACGACAAGAACGATAATTAGCTAGTATATCGTCTTATATCCGCTAATCTCCTATAGTATCGGATTAGTTCTCTAGCAGAAGTTATTAAATTATATTTATACTAGCGGTAAAGAATAGATAGTATATCTATTAAATAGATTTTAAGACTACGTTTCTCTATAGTAAGATTAATATAGAGATCTACGTAGAGATACTACCTAGTTTCGAAATTAGGGGAAAAGTAATTAATTCTAGCTTATATTAACAACCTACTAATTATAGGCCCTAACCTCGAATAGATTAATTAATTAAAGGTAGGCCTTTAAAAGAACGATGTAGGGAAATATAAATTCTTCCCTAGGATTAGAATTAAGCGCTTAGAGGGTAAGATTCGACTAATATAGGTAGTACTCTTTAAGTAAGGCTATAATAGATAAGTTCGGGCTTACTACTAGTTAATATAATTAAGGCGATAATTAATCTACGCCTTTATCGCTATATTACCTAGAAACCTCTAGTAATAGACTTTATTACTAGACTATAGATAGTAGACTTTTAAAGTCTAGCTTTCTTAGATACTATATATAAAAGGTAGTTAGAAAAAGGTAGATCTAGGAGATATTATAAAATAGTAGACGAGTAGATATACTCTTTTTCCCTTAAAGTTAACCGAGGGTTTTAATAAGGTAGTAGGAAAATAGTTATTAGGCGTTATAGCGTTAGATTTATTCTTTATAACCGACTATTAGTTAAGGGGGAGTATTAAAATATAGGTCTGTTTAGTTATAGTAACCGATATCGGTACCTTGAAACTATAAATGTAGAAGGTAGATAGTTCCTTCTTTAATCTAATGGCTCATAATCTTAGGCTCTCTACCTCCGAACTTCCGAGGGCGCCTGGTTGGTTATAGAAATCGCCGGTGCAAGTTTGTATTGACATATAAGTAAGCATCTTCCTCGCTAATCTTTGGCTTCACTCATCCTTCGTCGCCACACCTTTTCATTGCTCTTGGGAAGATGGTGCGACTCATCCAAATCCTTGTTAGCTGGGCGACGTTGGCCCTAGCAGATCAGGCCTGTAATGAATATCAACAATGCAAATACGCTAGTGGTACTCACTGCTGTGTAAGGGATCAAACTGCTGTGTAAGGGATCAAGCCTCCCCCCCCACCATTCGACGACAATCACCACTGACCCTCTCGTTACTAGGTCCATGACCCGAACGACGGCACCTATTGCCCTCCAGAGTGCAATGGCGAGCCAGAGTGCATTGGCAACACTGGAGATTATCGGCACAAGTACGAAAAGCTCATGTACGTGGACTAGTCAAGACAGACCTAACGATGTGATCATAGGTGTGTTTGCACGTATCATGAATTCAACGGACGCTATGAATGCTGGCCCGACTAGGGCGGGGTCGGGGGCGAGGGCGAGGGCGAGGGCGAGGGCTGCTGTGCGACTACGTTGTCGACTTGGGACACGCCTTGACTTGACTTATGGAGAGGGGTTCTGCTGTCGTTCTTTCGTCCAGCAAGGTCACCAGTTATTGGATCGATTTCGTAGTGGGAATGCTCATTCATCTTGCCATCATGCAAGTCGATCGTGAAGATACGGCCGCAAGGGGTTGTGATCCGATTCCATTGGCTCGAATACTCTTGATCGAAGAGCGTGAATGTATCGAGCAGGAGAATGTAAGATCGTATCTGGGTAACACCAGACACGGTCCGAGCATGGAATATATCGTTCACGGACACTCGAATCTTGAAGATGAAGGAGGGGATCACAAGAATCCCACAAGCCGGTTCAGCGGTATGCCGGTCGCTGACGGCGTGGCAGCGGGATTGGCAGCGGCGGCGTCTTCTTCCTGGATATCATCAGACTTGCCTTCTCGCCGTTCATTCGCATGCATTCAAAGGACATGCGGCGACGTCGCGTGAAAGATGCACATCCGTGGATGGAGGTTCGTATGCCAAACTTCAGCTCGTCGTAGATGGAGATGGCTGTCTCCGGTTCAGATCGCTGTTCAGATCGCTGCCAGCTCGGTCGTGGTAGAAGTCTAGCATGTGTTGTACGACTTTTGCACCATCCTTCAAGCTGGTGCCTGAGGCCCCAGAAGCTCAAGTCACCTGACTTGAGCCCTACCTCGTAGATAGCTTTAGGGATTTCCCTCACTCAATCGAATCATCAATTCTTCCGCTTTGTAGATTACGCACAGAAGCGGACGGAAGGAGCGTAACTGAGAAGGAGGCATGGATACGGCTTCAGAAGTAAATGCAGCAATAAGATTTCCAACCCCCTAGAGAGCAGCTCGAGCAGCGAACTTGCTGCATACTTGTAAGAAGCACACAAGATCACTTTCTCCTGTCGCTCTCCTCTCCGCCACCGATCATCCTCCACCTCCTACTCATCGCTCACATCGCCCTCCATACCAACCGACATATGCCCTGCACCTGCTTCCTCCCCGCACACCTTACTTCGTGACCATTGGGCTGCTCTCTACCCCGTGTGTTCCGGCAGACATTCCCAGGAATTTCGATAAGGACCATACGGGACATAGGTACACGTTTGGCCTTGGTACGGACAGGCACCATCGTGCTCCTTCGAACACCAGACTGTGACTGCAGGATCTTGCACGGCTGTTCGATGATTCAGCGATGCTCGGAGAACTAACTCATGCCCGCGCGGTGGATGACCTACGGTCTCGTGGATAACACCAGTTTCCGCCGGATGGTTTCACCATACACACCAGTCCCTTGCTCGTACAGCAGGGAGTTCTTCCATTGGCTGTGCACGACGCTGTTCACGAGGTTAGTGTAGTCTCGTATGGAGGGACAATGGAACATACCGAATTTGGACCGACAGTACTCACGATCGGCCTGGCCGAGCGCGAGGCCGGAAAGGAGGCCGAAGGCGAGGAGGGCTTGGGAGGAACCCTTCATTTTGAGTCGTCGGGCTGCGGCTCGAGGATGCGGTCAACTTGTTTTCAGGAGTGGAGGGAGGTCGACGGCGTCAAGAAATGGAGCTGGAGCGAGAGGTGGACTGATGCAGCAATGAGAGCAAAGACGAGGCAGACTCACATGCGGGCTGGTTTCGAAGACAGAGAGGTTCGTTGAGCTCACTGGCTTTGGAGAGAAGAAGCATGGAGCCCGGCAAACGTTGATGAGGAATGATCAAGACGAAGGGGCAACACGCAGTTTATGAAGTTGAGGTCCAGGTCAACTCCCATGACAGACGAACGGAACTCCGGCCAGTACTCAGATCCGTCCTTCGGTCCCTTTACCTACTTTGCGTGTGAATTGCGATCGCATTGCAAGACCGACTCTATCTCCTTTGTAGCCCCTTCTCCGATCTTCAGAGAAAGCTCGCTTACACTTACAATACCCCAGGTCCACATGGAAGTCCTATACCCACACAACCCGCTCTTGCATTCGGAGACCTGGAAGTTCCGAAGTGCTTGAGGGGGAGGTAGAGCTATCCGGGAGCATCCTGAACGCAATGCACCCTTCGGAGGAACCAAGCGAAACACGTCCGGCGACCGACAGTCGGCGCTACGCTACGCAAGAATGCGGTATTAGAACTGTACCCCAGGAATACTCCAGCACATTCGACTGGCATATGGGATGCCGTTCATCGCGTGATCAACGACGGATATTCACTGTCTCCGAGGAGGACTCTCAATAGCTACACTAGTACTCAAGTTGGTGACAATTGGGGAATCCCGTAGTGTTGTATGTTTTACCTTTCGCTCAGTCGAACAGAGCAAAGGCCGTCGTTGCCATGTCCAGCGTTGATGCAGGCTTAGTTGTCTTCTAGCACACCGTGTCAGCCTCGCGCGTCACATACGGACAGCGGCAGACGCCTCAACTTGAAATCTTTGCGCACTGCAGCGACGTCTCACTTCATCAGACCGCCGGCGCTCTGTCGTGTGGGGAACTTCCATGTTAGCCATGAGAGTCCAGCGATCGAGATTCCACTGCGTCCTCGCACGTCTGACCATGGCGGATTTCGATATCGATGCCTGGGAGGTTGGCGCCGTCGCGGGCGAGACGAAGATCACGGACGACAGGCTCGCTCTTGCACAATTGCAACGCCGCAATGACCGTGATGGACAGACCAGTGTGACAGCTTTGACGTGATCAATTGTGCTTTCCTTGTTGCGCGTGCAATGCGATTACCGCTTGCGTTTGCTCCTCCGATCTCTTCCGACTTCACGTCTTGATCAGCCTAGGGAGTACTTCCAGCGTCGACGTCTGGCCGTAGGGCAGAGTAAGCCGAGCCGAGGAGGCGGTGGACCAGAGACATGGGAGCTGATCAGTGAGGGCGGAGACATCGGCGGAGCTCCGGTATCTAGTGGACCGTAGCGCTGGCGGGGCCTGGACGTGGTTGTTCAACGCTTCCGCCTTCGATCCTCTTTCCAGCTTCGATCCGCCTGCTGCGCCGTTTGGGCAGCGATATGACATGCATGTCTTGAAAGTGTCGACATGTGCACGTGTCTGACAAGCCAAGGAGAAGAGCAGCCAAAGCTGTAAAGTGCAGACACCGCCACGAGTCACACAGCGCTTTCTATTCCCGGCTCTCGTCGTCACACCGCCGCCCACGTGCTCCCAATATCCGACACTACACGTCGCCATCCGTGTGTGATGAGCACCGCATGGGAAAAACACGAGCGACCCGACAGCAAGGTCGAAGTCTGGGCGGCAAGGATTAAATTCGTATGCCCAGACACTAGAGACCGGGGGTGCGTCGGCGCGGGGGAGCTAGAGTGGTGTGGCGGGGCGGGGCGATCTTTTGCCGTGAAGGAACGCCATGTGCTGGATTGAAATGGCGAGAAGATGCAAGCGAGGATTGAAATGGCGGTACGTATAAATACAACGTGTCGCTGGGTCGTTGACTGAGGTGGGGGCACACAGGGGGCGGTGAGAGGCCCGATAGGGCTTGTGCGGCTGCACGACTGTAGGCGAGAAATCGGTGCGAACTTGATGAGATCTGTTGTCTGGGCCTCGAGGAGATTCCAAGGTTCGACCGAATGGGAATGGGCAGGGAACAAGGGTCGATTTTCTTTGGCAACCCCGTCTGCTCCTTCCGTCTCGTCTGTAGAATATCGTCCCGTCCTGCCCGCCCCCGTTCGTTCCTGATTCCGAATTGTTCTTTGATCGCAAAGCAACGTCCGGCTGCATTGCATTTCTGATCGGCTACCAAGGAATCGAGATATCCCGACTGTCTGGTCATCTCACTCCATTGACCGACTTATCGTCCAACCCCACCGCTTTCCACTCGGACTTCTACCCCACAGACATCTCCCTTCTGTTCCACCGCGTTTGCGACAGACACTGCGCCCGAGGATTGACCCAACTCTACATCATTTTGGGCATCCTTGAACAGAGAGATCGCGTCATTCCTCGCACATCTTCCAGCATCCCGAATGCTTGGTATATGACAGTGGCGTCCACATCTACCACGCACGCGACATCCCTCTCCACAATCCCCACGCTTTCAAACCCAACTCGCATTCCTTCCCCGACTCCACTCACTCCTCAAACTCGAACTTCACCCCCAAGGCCGGACCAACGACGAAAGATCAACCAGAGCACGCTCGCGCCACATCAGCTCCGCCTGGCATGTGTGTCGCCAATCTGAACCTCACCACAAAGCCTTGCTCCCACCGCTGGTACCAACTCGTGCGCCCTTGCGATCCTTCCAACGACCTCTCCAATTGTCCCAAGAAGCTTCGTCTGGAAGGCTGGGAATCCCGCGTCGATCATTGTCCATTTTGCTCAAGTGCCACCGCCGAGCATCCTCAAAGCTCAACCCATCGCCTCTTCGGCAGCACATCCTCCGCCAGCTCTGTAGGTCCATCTCCCACCGATCCTTTAGCGATGGCCATCCGGCGTACATCGTCCACCCGCCGTGCAAGCATCGCATCCTCTCCAGGCGCGACGACTCCGATGTCACCAATTTCTCGCCAGAGTACCGGTGGAAGTGCTGCAAGCGGCTACTTCGCGCCCGATGTCGACCGCGGACAACGATCCCGGGACATGAACGATCGAATCATGATGTACCTCTCTTCGGAACCACATCAGGTCCTACCCAGTGGCAGAAAGTACTATCCGACTTACTCTAACGTTGTGGAAAGTGCCGAGGCAAGCGCAACTAATACAACGGCATCATCATTCTCGGACGAGAGGAGCGGACTAGGAAAGACGAAACAGAGGTTGACCCGAAGTTGGAAGAGGATGAGTGGCAGCTTCATGATGAAGAACGTGTGAGAATGTGACTGAAACTGTTTGCATTGAGAGGCAATGCTGGAGGCACCTTCGAAAGGCCAACATAGGAAGACCAACATCGACTCAAATTCCGACGATGGCGAGCTTGCCACTGCGGTGAACCACAGCGCCTTCAGCAGAAACGATCTGAAGTGACATCTCAACCCACCGTGCCCCACTTTACAGACATCTGGAACGTTGGGACAGCAAGAACAAAGAAAGTCGGCAAAGCTTGCACAGGCCGAACAAATATCGGCGGCGGGATGCAAGAACTGGCGATATCGACGTCGTTGGTCGGGAACGCAGACGGGCTGAGGAGAACGGGGAGAGGGCAGGAGGATGCGGTCTTGTTCTCCCTCCGCTTGCGGGAGGAGTTCCGAGTTCGGCATGGTGACGCAGAGCTGGGAAAACTGGACAAGGTCGAGCGATGGAATAGGAGGAAATTTGGGGAGGGCTGGCACCATCAAGACAAGGTGAACAGGAGTTCAAAGTAGTGTACAGTGATTCGAAATCAGAACTTACTGCAACTCACCATCGCCATGCCGTTTCTTCTCTTGCGATGTCTCTCGCCGTCATACTTATCGGACCTCACCTTTAGCACCACTTCGCAGGTGTATGTGTGAGTCCTGCAAACAAGTCACAGCAAGCCATCCGACTTCCTCACGCACACGACTTGAACGCATTCACTTGATCGGCTTTCACATGCATAGACTGAGATCTCGGTTTGCTTGGCGCGAGCGAGCTCGGCCACTGGAGCGCCACCTCCGCATTATTCAACCAATCAACACGGACTTGCCGGTCTGTCAATTTTGCTGATCTCGCCGAGCCAGGCCAGGCCTGTAGGGTGTGACTGGTTTGTGAGAGTCTTTCTTTTCGACCTCCTCTCCAAGGAATACTCAATCGCTCTCCAAGATTCTGCACTCTTCTCGATACCTCGCGCATGACTGCAGCGGCCATCATGTTGCAATCTACCGCGGCCAAGAAGGCCCTCCAATGTCTCCCCCGAACTCGCCAATTCTCCTCCACACCCGCCGCCGCCATCTCGCCATACCGACCGAATGCTCCCACGAAAGCGACCAAACCCGCACGGCGGAATGTATCGGACTCCAGCAAAAGACCTGCGCAAGCGGCACCTGCTTCGGCAACACGAACAGTGCCCAGTCCTGCGTTCAACACCGCCGAGCCCAGACAGCGACAACCACAACCTCTACAGCCATTTCGACAGCCGGAGATGGACCACAGCTTTGTGGGGATGAAAGGCGGAGAGATCTTCCACGAAATGATGCTCAGGCAGGGAGTGAAGCATATCTGTACGTGATTGAGGTGGAGACACGATGTATCGCACGAGACTAACACACCATTCTCAGTTGGTTATCCCGGAGGCGCCATTCTCCCCGTGTTCGATGCCATCTTCAACAGCCCACACTTCGACTTTATCCTCCCTCGACACGAACAAGGCGCTGGACACATGGCAGAGGGATATGCGCGTGCCTCGGGCAAATGTGGAGTGGTGGTTGTAACGTCAGGACCCGGCGCGACCAATGTCATCACACCCATGCAGGATGCTCTGATGGACGGCACGCCAATGGTTGTTTTCTGCGGACAGGTGCCGACGTCAGCGATTGGCTCGGACGCTTTTCAAGAGGCCGACACGGTGGGAATCTCCCGAGCATGCACAAAGTGGAATGTGATGGTCAAGAACATCGCCGAGCTTCCACGACGCATCAATGAGGCGTTCGAGATTGCTACATCTGGAAGACCTGGCCCTGTGCTGGTCGATCTGCCCAAAGATGTCACCGGTGGCACTCTCAACCGACCGATTCCCATGACCTCCACTCTCCCAACTCACCCATCCGCTGCGACTTTGGCCGCCCGCGAACTCTCCATGAAGCAGCTCGATGGCAGCATTCAACGCTCCGCAAATCTCATCAACATGGCCAAGAAGCCCGTCATCTACGCCGGCCAGGGTATGCTCGGCCACCCAGATGGTCCCAAAATGCTCAAGGAACTTTCCGAAAAGGCTCAGATCCCTGTAACCACCACCCTCCAGGGTCTCGGCGCCTATGATGAGCTCGACCCGAAATCCCTTCACATGCTCGGCATGCACGGCTCCGCCTTTGCCAACATGTCTATTCAGGAAGCTGACCTGGTCATTGCTCTCGGTGCCCGCTTTGACGATCGCATCACGGGCCACGTCCCACGCTTCGCTCCTCAAGCCCGCCTCGCCGCAAGCGAAGGCCGTGGCGGTATCATCCACTTCGATATCCAGCCGAAGAACATTAACAAAGTCGTGCAAGCGACCGAGGCGGTCGAAGGTGACGTAACCGCCAACCTTCGGCTCCTCCTCCCACACCTTCAGTCTCGCACGGAGAACGACCGTAAAGAGTGGTTCGACCAGATCGCTGCCTGGAAGGAACGTTTCCCATGGGCATACGAGAAGGAGTCCGGCCCAGACGGCGCCATCAAACCTCAAACCGTCATCGCCAAGCTCTCCGACCTGACCGCCGACCGCAAAAACGATACCATCATCACCACCGGTGTCGGCCAACATCAAATGTGGACCGCCCAACACTTCCGCTGGCGCGCACCTCGCACGATGATCACCTCCGGCGGTCTCGGAACAATGGGCTACGGCTTGCCTGCCGCCATTGGCGCCAAGGTCGCCATGCCGGACAAGTTGGTCGTCGACATCGACGGCGACGCCTCCTTCCTCATGACGCAAACCGAAATGTCGACCGCCGCGGAATTCAACATCGGCGTCAAGGTCATCGTGTTGAACAACGAGGAGCAAGGGATGGTCACGCAGTGGCAGTCCCTCTTCTACAACGATCGCTTCTCGCACACACATCAGCGGAACCCGGATTTCGTCAAGTTGAGCGAGGCGATGCACGTGCCTGCGAGGAGGACGGTGAAGTTGGAGACGTTGGAGGATGATTTGAAGTGGTTGATTGAGGGAAGTGGAGAGGGACCGGCGTTTTTGGAGGTCAAGGTCGATCAGAAGGTTCCTGTATTGCCGATGGTGCCCGGTGGTAGTGCGTTGCATGAGTTTCTGGTCTATGATGAGGTCAAGGAGAAGGAGAGGAGACAGAGGACGAAGGAGAGGAGTGGACGGTAGTGTGGAGAGAGAGGGACGAAAATGGATGGAAGATATCTAATTTGGGCCGTTTTCCTGTGATGACTGGTGTTGTATATCTGGGCGTGCTTTTTGGTGAGGTGTAGGAGGACGAGGAATGTGTCTCGCCTTTTAATCCGCCAAAAAAAAAAGTCGCCGAATTCCATTGAACGGTATTCTTACTGAGATCCTCAGATTTTCCCTCGAGCAGCGTAGGAAGGGAGGCTGAAGTACCTGCACTTTGATGGGCAGCGCGAAACTGTGTTAGGAGTCGCGGCGACTTCGTGTGTGTGGGGAGCCTGACCGGCAGTCGGGCGCCTCGAACCGACACAAAGGCATACCGAGTTACCGAATTATTACGATTTGCGGGCTGACCGAGTTCGAAGTTGAATTTGCCTATATGTTCGCACAGGCCACCATCCTTGCCGCATTAGCGTACCTGTACGCCGGACTTTTTAATTCTTGCACACGCCCGATGGGAGAAAGTCTGAATCTTGGATGCTTGGATGCTTGGGAAGAGACCGACCAATCACGGCGTCTGGCGCTTCGGGTTTTCAAATGCACAACAGAATCTTCCTTCTGCAGCCACGCGAGTCGCGGACGATAGCCAATCTCACGGTCTTTCTTCCGATGATATTTCGCCGCCTGTGTCTCGGTGGGCGATGCAGTCGTCGACAGCAGCATTGCGGGGGGGGGTTGTTTGGAAGCGAGAGGGGTTACGAGGTAGAACGAGCAAGTCGGCGCAGTAATAATAGCAAGGTACATAAGCGCGGTACATGGTAAAATTTGGTGCACAGTGGGGCTAGGCGGTAAAACAACAGAGGGCAAGGCGGTAGACATGACTGGGGGACCCTGCCTGATGAGGTATACACTTGCAGAGTGCTGCACGCCATGTGCCAAGATCGGATCTGGTCGATGACTCGGGTTGAAACAATCACCTCGACGTGCGTCTGCGATGTCAATAATAAATGTGTCGCTGCTCAAATCAAGTCGAAGAAAGTGATGTGCGAATTGGCTACTTGTTATTCCTCTGAGATTATCAACATACATCATACCTACGACCCCCTCGGTCACCGATGGCAATTCTATCTATCCTTGCAGTCATTCGAGCAGTCGCTCACCGACTCTTCTGGCGACATCCACGGGTCGCTGGCCGTGCTTAACTTATTATTACAGCCGTTTTTGGCTTTGGCGTGTCATGAGTGCGACCCACGGGCCACGAGAGAACTACATGTCCATTGTCAGTCATCACATTGTCATCGAGCAGCCGTTTCGCTGGGATGATCCCTCGGCAATCACATGAACCAGCGACAGCCTCATCATTGAGAGTAATAAGCCACCTAGGGGCCTGGACCTGGACAATCATGTTCAGTCGTCTTATTCTTATTACACACAGCTGTCTCCCGCCCGTCTTCTCCGCGAACACAACCCTCGCGTGGTTTCATCATCGCAAAACTCGGTTCGCCATGAGAATCGCCCTCTTCGCGCTGTCCCTCGGAGCCCTCATCTCGCAGGTGCGAGCGGGAATCACCTTCAACGTCACCGCCGCCGCCGCACTCCCACAATGCGTGACACAATGCGGTCTGACCGTCCTCCCAAGTCTCAACTGCACGCTCGGAGATCCTTGCTACTGCGAGCAAGAGGGACCCGTCGCTGATGCCCTTCTATCTTGCGTTGCCGGCGGCTGTCGGTCTTTGAAAAAGTCGCTGGAGGGACTTCGTTTCCAGGCGGATAGCTGCGACTGGCCACGGGATCGCGACGTAAGACACACGTCCAGGCATCTCGACAACGCGCTGTTCGCCGTGGCGTCACTCATCCTTCTCGCTCGGGCCGCTTCACGATGGGAGCGTTGGGGTGGTGCCGGCTTCTGGTGGGACGACAGTGAGTGTGTCTGTGCGCGTCATGAAGAGCTTGGACTGACCATGTCGAATCCGTAGTTGTTGCTTTCTTCTGCTACATCCCTGCCTTGGGGTGTTTTATCTGCGGGAACCTGATGACTACCTACGGACTGGGCCTGGATATGTGGGTGGTTGATCCGGCAGACGTCTTACGCTGGAGCAAGGTATGATCTCAAGACTGACGCTGCCCATCCTACAGCTACTTACTAATGTCACTATCGCAGACGTTCTTCGCCGCGCAACCGCTCTACGCTACCGCCACTTTCTTTACCAAGCTCTCTCTAATCCTGCTGTATTTACGCATTTGGCCAAAAGATCCGGACAATCGCAAGTTCCGACTGGTGTGCACATCCGTGGCAGTCGGCCTGTCTCTCGCTGGCGTCGCCTGTGTACTGGCTACTATCTTCGGGTGCCATCCCATCTCATACTGTAAGTTTCCGCTGCGCTGCGATTCTCGGAACGCTTTCGCTAATCTTGTCGCGCAGCATGGCGCTATCCGAACCGCGCAGGTGGAGCCTGCATCGACCGCATCGGGCTGGCCTACGCTGTAGGAGGAATCAATCTCGTCCTGGACGCCGTGGTCATCGTACTGCCTGTGCCACGGCTCCTCAAATTGGAGTTGCCATTCAAACAAAAGTTAGGGTACGTCCGTCTGCTCGCCGCCCTGCCGCATCGAAATGCTTGCGTGTCCGCTGTGGTACTGACTACAGTGTCCCTTGTCAGCGTCGTATCGTGCTTCCTGGCCGGACTTATAGTGACAGCCGTTACCATCGTCCGACTCACTCATGTACACCAGTTGATTAGCATTCGAAATGCCACATGGGACTTCAACACCTTTATCAACTGGTGCGCGATAGAGATGAACAGCAGCTTGTGAGTCCAGACCACACACCATCAAGCAAGACTCGGAGTTTTCACATCGCTAACGCCGCCATGCGTCGCCCAGGATTTGCTGCTGTCTACCGCCCTTGATCGGATTCATCAAGCGCTGCTCCAGATACGTCGCCGAAAAGTCTCTTGCGTCATCCCGGACCCAACTATCGTCCGCCATCAGCCTGCACTCGGCAGAAGCGAGCGAAAATCTGGACGGTCATATCAGCGAGCAATTTGCTCGGAAGGTAACCCCTTCGCCGACCGACGCTTCGGGTGAAACGATTCCTTCTCCCATGCTCGCCCGAGAACAACCCTGAGTTGTGGAGCGGATGCGTACTCGTCATGGAGGCGCCGTGTTCAGATGAAAGGTCTATGCGCCAGCATGCAGTCTCCCGGTCTTGTGCGTGGAGGGCACAACATGGTACCAAGCGAGCTCCAATGGCCCCGCACCGCAAGTCCAGCCGTACTCCTGTCCAGATCGTTGGGGTGTTCCTCATCAGAACTACCCCACCCTCGCCCGCGCATATTCGGATCGGAATGAGCTTTGCAAGAGCGTGACACCCACAATCGCGAGGCCACTAAACAGGATCAAGATCTGATAGCCGTACTTGTACTTCGGTGCGTCGTAGGTTGGGAACAAGACCACTGTGCTCACAAGTCATCTTCCACCCTGGATCACGGTCAGGCCAACAGGGCTGGGAACAGGGTGGCAAACGAGAAGGAAAGTTCTCAAGATAGAGGAGGTCGACAACAACGTACGAGGAACCCAGAGGACCCAAGCAAAGGACAAGACGTTCGACGTCGCCACAAGCAGGGACCGGACATGCGGATCGGATGCGTGGGCGAGATTGCCCCAAGCCTGTCCGCGCGCCACATCAGCTCACTGGCTCCGAACCGAGAGCGCCGAGACGACATCACTCACGATCAATACTGGCGTCGTCGCGCTCCCCGCGTATGAGATATAATACGCTGCCATCAACGCTTTGTGGGGAATCTTCCACACCGACAGCAGAATATTGGAAAGCATCATGACCGCACACAGACCGACGATGAGCCAGTAGTACTGGTGGGTGCGGTCCGCCAGCATGCCCCAGAGAATCGTGATGACGATGGCGAGGGCGTTGCCGGCGGTGGGGAGCGTGTTGCGCTGGGAGACGCTGTAGCCGGTGGCTTTGAGGTAGAGGTTGAAGTATTGGGTTGCGGAGTGGTTGACGGCGAGCATGCTAGAGGTGCATCAGTTGATGTTTGAATGATAGCATGGAATGAACGGCAGGACGACGTACACGTATGGAAAGACGAACAGCCAGATCTCCCGTCGACAATACACCGCCTTTGCTTTCGACCACCTGAGCCTCTCCTGCGCCACATGTCCCCGCCGCTCGATCCGCTCTACACCATATCTCTTCAGGTTCCCACTCAGATAGAACGCCCGCGTTCTGTGCGGCGTATCCGGTAGTCCAAAGAAACCCCAGACCGCGATCGGTAGGGAGATCACGCCGTCCAGGACGAACAGCCACCGCCAACCCGCCAGTCCGCGCCGACCGTTCATGCTGGTGTAGAGGCCGGCTTGGAGGTAGCCTGAGAACATACCGGCGATGGATTCGACTTGGAGGAGGACGGCGATGCGTTTGGCGAGTTCGGTGGCGCCGTACCAGGCTCCCAGGATGGCGGTGTAGCCGGGGAAGGCGCAGGATTCGAGGAGGCCGACGAAGAAGCGGAGAGCGTACATCTAGGTTTCATCGATCGATTAGATCTACATGTCGTCGGGCCGATAAGGGTGTGCGGATGGTACCGTCTCGATGGTCTTTGCGAACCCCATTCCGATCACCAAGGTGGACCAGGCGATTTCGCAGGTGGGGATGAGGATCGAGGGCCGCATGTAGCGTAATTGGAGTAATTGTGCTGGGACGCTGCCGATTATGACGCCGAGGGCGAACCAGGTGTTTAGCCAGTTCCTCTCGTTGCCGTGGAGGGAAAGGTCTTCTTGCATGCCGCTGACGAAGGCGTTGCCTGGTGTCACGGGGGTTTAGTTTGAGTCGCCATCGCTGGGGACTGGGACTGTACTGTAGTTGGTTTGATCGAGGTATCTAACGTCAAGGGCATCAAGGTCAGCAATAGCCCAAGACGAGCGCATCTCAAAGGCGGACTCCATGGCCTGTCGTTGGTTGAGAGGCTATCTCAAGCCACGCCGCAGGCCGTGTACTCTTCGAAATGCTTACTTGATGAAATATCCCAAAAGCACAGTAGGACTGAGGAAAATCCGTCAGCTTTGGTTGTTTCCGTCATCAGTGTGTACTTGCAAGAAGAACAGGTCCAGCCTTCGGAGCTCCGCCTGCGGGCATATATCGGGTCTTTGGTATTCTCCATTTCAGGACCCTCAGGTGGCAGACACCGCTTCTTGGGGGGTTGATCGATCGGTTGATCGATCCCAACCGACACATCACATTGAGCTCCGGAGCGATGTGGTCTTGAAAGCTCGGCTCAACGCAAACTCTGCGCAATGCTTGAAGTAATGTTAAGCCGAGCCGCCAGTCAGTAGAATAGCGCACCTGGGCATCGTCTGGTCCGCTCGACTTCTCAGGTCCTTGTGTCCTGGAATTTCAGCGAGGGTCGTCTATGCACACAGCTGTGCCATGATCAAACATCCAGATAATGGTCGAGGTAGGGTGACTGAGTCGTGCCTCAGGCATCAACCTCCCCGTGCTGTGTGACATACATTTGATGGTTCAATTGATGGGCCATTTTGCCTCGTTCTTCAACCACTCCCGCTCATGCACCTGATGTGCAACAACATCGAGCTTCGAAATCGTGATGGACATTGATCACGATTCTGGACGACAATGGAACCATGGAAGACTGAGCATCAATGGGAACGAAGCTGCGGACTATGCAAGCAAGCCGACTGCATCTCACAGGTCAGAAGCCTTGCCCTGACACCGACGAGTGTCCCATCGAGGATGTCAAGAGCAATGACAAAGACGAAGGAAGAACCACTCTACATCGAAACCTCTCAGCTTTCGCTTCTCGACCACATTTCCATCTCATCATGCCCATGATCCGACGTAGCGGCGAACCTCAATCCACTGTGAAGAGATTCCTACAACTCCTAGCCAGAATGGATCGGTCTGCATCACAATCGAACGTCTATCTGCAGACGACACAGGCACAAACTCATGGTCATGACAGAGCTGTTACATGTGCCGGAAGGAGCAACATATCGTTTCACCCACGGTGATGAAACACTACCGAAAGCCGAAAGCCAGATTCCACCAATCTTGGATCTTGAACTCATGGTCATGGCACTGACTTGTGAACATGTTTCCAGAATCGGAAAGAGGTAGGACCTCCTCCAAAGTGCCCCGCATGAATCGACCTCCGCCAGCTTGAGTGTACCGTCTGCGCAAGGGAACGTAGACAGAACTCGAGACGGTATGTATCAACGAGAGAACCGAATCAGCAGTAACGCTTGCCGTCTCTGGGCTAGATTGCAACACCAAGCTAGCGGAGTCCAAGATGCGTGGTGCGGTTTGAGCGGAGCCATGGACGTAACGACTCACCTTGCTGGGACGACATACAGCATCTGGCAGGTATGCCTTGCCTACTCCATACACAGCAAGCTTCACAAAGGTGGTCGGTCTTTCTCTTCGAGTCGACCACTACCTGCCATCGTCCGTCGTTTCCGCTGCTCCTACCGGTCACAGCCTCGACCGAGCACACACACCATCACTTCGCCGAGCCATTCTGCGCAGTAACATTTACAGAAAAACAGCAAACTTCTATCCAGCATCACTATCCAAACCATGGCGCGAGAGGCACGCAAATCCAGTCACCTTCGCCGACTGAGGTTCCTCTTCTATCCATGCGTCTTCGTCTTCTGCCTCGTCGGCTTGTCACTATCGACCAGTGCCATGGATGGTGAGCTGTCCGCGCTTCGCCGACCCATCAAGCCAAAATGCTGACCCTCATCCTGACTACATCCACTCTCAACTCAAAGTGTCTCGCCTCGACCCCGACGTCTACGTCTTCAACAACGACTACATTGGCTCTGCCGCCTACAACATCTTCGCTGGCATGTTCTCGGTCCTCATCTTCGGAGCGGCATTTTTCTTGGATCTCACCTGGCATTCTCGCCGCGAGTCTCGAGCCGTGCAAGTCGCCTGGAAGGTCTGTGCTTTGATGGCGATTGTGTTCGAGCTGGCGGCGAATTTATGGTTGACGGTCATCACGGCGAGGAATTGTGGATACTTCAGAGGAGCGGACAGGGAGTACGGGTTGAGTTTGTTGAGGCAGTTCGGAAGGAATGCGACGCCACTTTGCTATAGACATAACGGTCGGGCGGTGGCGGCGGTGGTGTTTGGCTGGGTGGGATTCGTGTGTGTTGTCATCAGGTTGGTACCTAATTTCTCCTTGTCCCTCTCCAAACGACAAGAAACCCTGCTTTGGACGACAAAATCCCTGTCGTTCTCCTTACCTTCGTGGCTTCGCTCATAGTGCACTGCAGAACTTGGCCCTCGATGGCGTGGGCTGCATGGTCTGAGCTAGAGAGCGACGGTATTGTTGCTGCTGTGACAGCAGATTGCATACTCCAAGCCATGGGAAGCCAAGTCGTGCAGTGGACTTTGAGCGAAGCCACAGAGACATCTATCGTCACCGTTTGCTGACGTCCAATAGCTGCATTCTGCTCTTCCTCTCCATCCGCCGTACCAATCGAGAAGCCTCCAGAGCCGCCCTGGCGGGAGAGACCAACGAAAAAGTCCCACCGGGCATCGCTCCCGCCCGCACTGTCTCGACCTCCAGCACACATAGCGATCCCGAGAAGCAGTCCGTTGGACGAGGTCCCCTCCATGGACCTCAACGCCCTCCCATTCTCGGCTCCCAACCTCCAATTCACAACACTCAGCCGGTTGTGCTCTCAGCCGATGGCGCGGGAGATATTCTCCCTCCTTCGACGCATGCTCCGCTGCCTTCCAATGCGCTGTAGAATGGCATCCACCGCTACGAAACACCGGCGCTTCACCAGGATATGGGGACGAAAGCGAAAGTGGGTGCTCGCTTCAGCGACATAACCTCCGATTCTGCTTTCAGCGCTTTAGCCATGCCTGCACCGGCATCGGAGACATTGGAGAAGTGGAAGCTGATCAGAGGTGGTCGGACCGCGGGTTACGTGGGATGGAAGTTGGGAGAGAGGAGCTTGGCGGCCTTGACGAGCGGGATTGGAGATTCGGGTTGGAGGTCGAGATGATTGTTGGTCGTATTGAAACGTATGCACTCTCGTCTTGGACTTCGTTATGGTTTTCCTACCAGTGATATGCCGGGACACCTTGGGAAGCTGTTCGGCTCTATCTTCGCAGTCCGTCTAAGAAGGCGTCCTAGCACACTGGCATATACGCATTCGGAAGCTGGCAGGGCTCCGTATAATGGCGCGAGGGTAGCGTTACCTGTACGCCTACTACGTCGCGCAGCCGTCTTAGCAGTACGCTCCTGAAAGCGTGCCGATCACCTGGCAGGACATCTTCAGAACAGGAACAGGCAAGTTGGCAGGTAACTGACCAAGACAGTCTGATTGATGGAGCAGCTGGCTTACCGGCTCACATTGTTAGCGTGCATGTATTTGTGACACTATCCGTTGCCGGCCAGTGATCGTCATTCCGCCGAATCCCATCTCTCCCGACATGCTCTCTTCACCACTTCAAAACACCATACACCGCCTCACACCTGCACCATCAGAGGTATGCCGGCCACCTACGCTTCCGTGGAGACTGCTCCGCAAGGTCGAGGAATTCTGCAAAGCGTTTCTCCAGCTTCAATTTTGACCAGCCCTTGTCCCTCGCCCGCCTTCCCATCGCAATAGCTCTTCCCACGAGGACCCGCTTCTTGTCATGCGCATATGAGTGGACGTGTACCATGTCGCTTCCGCTTGCGATACTTCGAGCTCTCTCATCTCTGCCGCGGCCTGCAACGTAACCCTTCTCCGGCTCGAAGCCGGACTTGCGCATCATCTCCAGCAGGAGGTAGAGGTCGTCCAAATCCAGACAGGCGTCACAGCGAGACAGGAACTCGAAGCGCAGAAAGGGAGACCGTCCACAGATCCGAACGAGACGCTCGAGTCTGCGCATCTGGCAAGCGATGTCCATCTGCACTTCAAAGGGTTCTTCGTACACGTGGCCTAGAGAGAGGTCGAAAAGATATGGTCGAGATCCGTAGTAGAGGCGTGTGGCTTCCGTGCTGATGGTCCGGGAGACTCGAAGCAGTGCAGGCTCTGCGAGGTTCTGGCTGATCCTGGCAGCTCCGGCAGAGTCCAAGTACATTTCGTAGATACGATTTCTGAGCTCTGGAGGCAGGGTCATGATGAGATCCGGTGTTTCCGGCTGCGGTTTGGGCCTCCACCAGGCGCTTGGAACCCTGCTGTGAAGGATTCAGCAAGTTGTGTGTGGTGAAGTGCTCTCAACGACGTACAATGACCTGATCGGCTTGAAGGTGAGCATGTTTGCCGAGTGGGTGATGTCTGCAGAGAGAAGCAGATGAAGTTGGGAATTGTGAGATGAAGCGTGATGAAGAAGCGTGGAAGGCCGCGAGGCAGGAAGTGACGGGAAAGTGGAATCCGAGGAAGTGAAGTCCCAAGGAAGTGAAGTCGCGAAGCATCGGTAGGCTTCCGCTCTTGCCTCGCCTGCAGGAACCGCAACAACCTCACGTTGCTTTCCATCATGTTATCTCGCGTGCTTAAAGAATCTGAATGTCACGTCAATTGCCGATAATGCCCATTTTGTGCATCGGCGAGTGCCGGCCACTCTCGTCTGCAAATTATAAAGCTCGCACAAGAAAGAAGTCGAGGAGCATTTTGCAGCATTTGATAACAAACCTATGGGTTGAGAGTGTGTGAGAATGCAGTCTTCGAATCCCAACGCACCTGCCTCACTCGTCATATCTGTCAAGAGTTGTGCCTGAGGCATACGTTGAAGTCGAGCTCTCGATGCTCGACCAGCATGAATGCGGTGTTCCTGTACAATCGAAGGCTTCGTCATTGTGTAATGTCGTCGCACTGTCAGTCTGACGAAGCAGTGCGCAATAGACTAGAAGATCAAAAAAAAAGTCCAAATTCGATCAAGGTCAAAAGCATTCACTTACAGCGCTTCATCTACAAAACAGGAAGTCACGACAGAGCTCTCAATGAAAAGTCCTGTCACACGTCTAGCACCATCAGCCGGTGAGTGTTGAATTGCCCCGTCGCTCCGTTCAGGCCTTTTGACCCTTTTCCAGTAGAAATGTCAATCCTCTGCCAAAAATGTTCATATGCGCGCCCCGGTGCTCTTACACAACTCCTGGTTTGCCGAATAGTCCCAAAATGGACGGCCATCACGGCAAAAAGACTGCCCACTGCCCGAATCGAACGAGCGATCTTGTCATCCCACTTGTATTGTACGCTGCAACGGTGGTCAGAACATGATGGGTTGAAAGGGGCGATCAGGATAACGAACAGTGACACGCATTACCACTGTGCCAAGCGGGCGTTTGTGATTGGTTGAGGATGGCGCTGACACTATTCATGACAAATATAACTGTAGAACGAATGAAGGAACGCCGAGCTTACGGTCCAAATCGTCCAACTAGTCCTGTGTGACCTCGACAAAAAATTGTGGAGTCGAGAACTTCACATAAGCCTATGCAGACTCGACGCAGAGCTGAAGTTCTGTGAGCGTAGCTAGAACCCTCCGCAAAGTGGCCGATAACCAGTATCGTACGCCTCACAAATGTTATAATAATTGGGTCCGCAAACATTCATACATCGAGTTCTCAAAGTGCCAAGACGCTAGCAATGATGAGTGAATTCGTGCGCTTATTGGCTAAGTTGGAAGGCACGCTAGTTTGCGTTCTTGAAGCACACCTACCCTGGTCCTGTACAATCCGGGGGCTCAGCACGCCGAATTCATCTCGCTCACCCTCTATCATCATGTGAGCATTCTCTCAATGAGTTCGCAGCGATGCGTCCATGGGGATCTGTGAGCCCCGCCATGATCCACTTTGCATTGCACTCGTTCGACGCGAACAGATGCCCCAAAGACTGCCTCCTGAGTGATACCGATTGACAAGCTGTGGCATTGCGTTTTCCGTTTGAGTCGAGCCGATACATCAATGCTACCTGCGGTCGCACAAGTATCCCATCAGAAGAAGGCGGCGAATTTCGGCGCCATTGGCGACGTCCGTGAGTCTACAATTTCTCAATGTCTTTCTTGATGTCTTCTAAGTTCTGCCGAGTGTTCCGCAACGGCTTTACCGACTGTTCGGCTTTCGATAATTTCCACGACAGCACCTTCATATCCTTCCATAGAGGTGGAACTGACGCCCTCGTCGACAATTCAATCGCTTCTGCGGCAAAATAACCGAGTCCGTCCGAAGGTCCAGCCAGACGAGTGTGCGGATGGGACTTTGCAGACAGATCACAACGACTATGTCGAGATAGGCGGTATACTCGAGGTACAGAGGTACGTGCCCTCGCGTGCAGTAAAACTTTCCGCTCTGCATGTGCAGTCATTTCTAATTCTCCTCTCTCTCTCATGCCATTGGCCTAGCTCTTCCTCACCGCCGACCACGACCACGACAACGACATCATGTCCACAACGAAAGCTTCGTCGCACTGGTCTCGTTGCCATCGATCGAGGTGCCCCAGAGTTTCAGAGACATATTTACGAATGGCCTAGTACGAGTGGCAAGGGTGGTCAGTATCATGTTGGAAGTTAGCACCTGACGTCTGAAGAAAGTGTAGTCGCGCAGCGTAACGACTAGACTTTCTTCAGCATCGGCGCGCTTATCAAGGCAGACGCGGAAAGCCGCGACAATGGAAGCCGGCAGTGCTCTCTCCCTTTACTCCCTACGCTGGGCTTCGACTTCACTTCCTCAACACCACGACCCTGACAACAAACACACCTCATACGCACAGCAAAGATGCTCACGTTCGAGCCTGTTCGAGAACTGTACGTTGAAAACACCACCTTTTCCGCCATTTCGCTGACAAGGCGATAGCAAGCTCGCGCCATTTTTCTGGAAGCCCAAACCAAGACCGGAAACGCCAGATCTGTTCATGACGCTGCCGCCGGAACTGAGGAACCGGATCTACGAATACTACCTCGACCATCTGGCGTACCGAGTGTGGCCACGGTCAAATGATAACTGCGTCACCCGTCCAGAGCCCGCATTGCTCCGAGTATCCACGGTAATCAGCGCCGAGATCACGCCCATGTACTATGCAACTCAAACAGTGGGTATCAGCTGCGACAGTCGATACCACACAGTTGAGCGTGCCATGCTCAGAACCAGTCGTCTCACTCGGCTGCTGGGCTCATCACCTTTCTCATCCTTCGGGCTCACATTCATGTGTTACACAGACTGGAAGATCGAGAGACTCATCCACATCCTGGAAACAATGCGCACAACCGGCTTTGAGCCCTGCAAGGGTTATGTTCGTGGCAATGGGCTCCCTGCCGATGAGAAGGCCCGCAGTATCACGAGCGGATGCAGTATCGTGGAGGTACGGACGACTGGTGGCAGGAAATTTCGCGAGCCCATAGGCAGAGCCATTGCGCTGGGCAGACGTGCAAGAGATGAAGGTTGGTCGAAGGCGAAGCTTGAGGGACACTTTGCGGAGCTCGTCGCCTTCTTCAAGTCGACAAAGAGGAAGTGGCCGGCACATCTTTGAAGGAAGAGCAGCTGAAGGAAAAGTGGCGACGCCGTTGTCGAGCTGCCGCGAAAGAGCGGGACGAGAGTGTTTCAAGACGGGGATCCATGGGCAACAGCAAACGACTGCTCATGTAAAGAAGAGGACACAGCGTAATAGGCCTTTCTTTGTGCACTTCTAGTAAATTAGCTGTGACATATCTCACTCAATCCAGACGAGCATTTGCTCTCGTCTCAAGCATTGAATGGCGCTGGGAGACTTTCGCCCTTCTCATTGGCTGAACGTCAAGCGGCGCTAGCTAAAGTTCCTCGAAGCTCGAAGAACTATCCCGGGTCTCGGGTCTTGTTCAATTCGGGCAGTGGGCAATTTGATTCATCAAATTTTGCCAACTCGGTCGATTTCCTTGCAGCATTGAATTACCGCAAGGTCTGCCGAATGGTGTCATGACGATGCTGTCGAAACCTGCACCTCGCATGAGCCGATAACAACGACGGGCAACATGAGCATGGCCAGCTTTATAACTGTGTAAGAGGAGTGCATATTGAATTGACTTTGCAGCTTTGAAGGCAAAGTGTGTCAAGGTAGTTCTACCTCCTGACCTCCTGAGGGTGAGGTATGTATACGTACGTGCCTACGTCATGAGCGACTTCTACCATCACTGCTGGGTTGAGGAACCACTTTGATCACTGGCCATCGCCTTGCCTCCAGTCCTTCACTTAGTACTACTTCACTCACAATCTCTCCGTTGCCTTGGCAGAAGCCACTAACCGCCATGATCGGCAACAAAGACTCGGGAAGCCAGGATCGGAACAAGATCGAACAGCTCTGTCGATCAAACATTTCCGTCAGCTCGACATACGCTGGAGATCCATCGAAGTCGCCCGGCGAAATCGCTGAAAAGCTGTTTGGCTCACACGTAAGCCCGTTCATCAGACGTTCTACAGGACGGTCTCCCAATTGACAGCCAGCCAGCACCTCAAGACCATTATCACCAAGCCACCGGATGATGAAACTGCGAGGGAACCAGATCTAGACTGGGCAAGATCCTGCGGTGCTTTCGCAGGCACAAACCCCAGTGATCTGTTCCTACACGCTTTCCATGACTCGCTCCGATGCATCAACGATGATCCAATTGCAAACTGCGTCTCGCCATCGATGTGTGGGACCACAGGATATGTGCCGTTGACCATCATTGCACCGCTGAATGATCAACTACGGCACATGTCAAACTTGATTGTGCGCGCGAAGAAGGAAGTTCTGCTTGCTACGAACTTCTGGAAGTCCTCTGGTGCAAGTCACTTCATCAACGATGCTATGATCGATCTTTCTCGGCAAGCTGGTGCCCGAGGCGAGAGGATTGTGTTCAAGTTGATGTTTGACCGTGGGGCGGTGATGCAGGTATGAGTCGATCAAGACATGGTAAAGGGGTTCTTATGTTGACATGACTTGCTCAGGTTTTCAACAATCATCAAAATGTTCCGGCGAGTGGGTGGCAGGCCGCAGGAGTCGGTCTTCCGGCGCCTGAGGATATACCTAACATCGACTTGGCTATTGTGAACTTCCACAGGCCGCCGCTTGGAACGTTCCACAGCAAGTTCATGATTGTCGATCGCCAAATCGCAACTTGCTCTAGTCACAACATTCAGGACAACGACAACCTGGAGAGTAAGTCAAGATATCACGAAGGGATGCAAGTTTGCCGGAATGCTCGCTCTCTGACTGTTTCGCATAGTGATCTCGCACCTCGAAGGCCCAATCGTCGACAGCTTCTGGGAGACGTTCCTCATCTCATGGCACAACAACCTCGAGCCACCATTGCCATGCCGCACGACTCTCGCAGCTAGCGAACTTCCACCAACTATTCAAGAGCCCTCTTTCGAGGAATTGTTCGATCCGGATGGCAATCTTCGATCTCCAGAGCCGCCAGTACAAGGGCTTCCAGAGCACATCTCCGGCTCGCCGCACTACGATGATACCATTGCGGGCGAAATCAACCGCATGCGGTGTACACTCACTCCGGAAGATCCTTCGCTTCCCTATGTCAATTCCATTGCCAAACATCTCAATGCTCCTCTCAATATCAACACCAAAGCCACTGCACCCGATCGATCCGATAACTCAAAATTCTTTCCCTTCATTGCGTTACACCAGAAAGAGCCTGTTCCAATGGCGATGGTTTCTCGTAAGCCATATGCGAACATGAACAACGAAAGTGTCTTCGTTCCACAGAATGAAGCTTGGCTCAGCTTGATCAGAAATGCAAAGCACGATGTTTTCATTCAGACTCCTGATCTCAACGCTAAACCTCTCCTGCCGGCCATCATTACAGCCTGCAAACGTGGCATACAAGTCACATACTACGTCTGTCTCGGCTACAACGATGGCGGCGAGCTTCTTCCTGGTCAAGGTGGCACAAATGAGATGGCAGCGAACTATCTCTACTCTCAACTACAACCCGAAGAACGCTCATTGTTGAAAGTACACTATTACGTCGCTGCGGATCAGGATCATCCCATCCACAACAACTTCAAGCAGAGAAGCTGTCATATCAAGCTCCTGATTGTGGATTCCGCGGTGGCGGTTCAGGGATCTGGAAATCAAGATACACAATCTTGGTTCCACTCTCAAGAAGTCAATGTTATGATTGATTCGACAGATGTGTGCAAGGCCTGGAGAGATGGACTTGAGAGGAATCAGAATACGGCGACGTATGGGCTGGCGAAGAAGGATGGCTGCTGGTACGATTCTCAGGGCAAGCTGGCGGAGGGAAGCTTGGGAACAGATGCTGGACATTTCTCTTGGGCGAAAGGAATGATCGGGATCTTGAGGAAAGCTCAGGGCCAGTAGTAGTTTTCCGCCGTGGGAAATTACCTGACAGCCGTACCTTCTACTGCCTGCTCGAATCTCAGTCCACGTCTGAAGCCTCACTCGGATTCGGTGTCCCGCAACGACTCTTCCCATACACTACGCTTGTGCCGACGCTTCTCGGAGGATGCTTCGGTTTGGGCACTCGTGCGCCCGTCTCAATGACCAGTGGAGCCATTCCCAGCGTCGGCGAGTCGTGCCTTCCTTCCCGCACTTGCAACCTGCTGAAGTTGAGACATAATGGAGCGAACGCCCTGGTCTGGCTTTTCCCACCTCTTTTATCTGTTTCCATGGGTCGCCTTGAGTGTTGCAGCTGGGCTATTGTGAAAGCATGCATGCTCTTTTGATAGCCCTGCAAGCTAGCCGTGGTCGACTGGTGCCGAAGTTGCTGTTGGTACAGTTGCTGATTGTAGGCATCAATCCTGTATTGCTGAACGGTGGACCTCGTTGCTCCCAGAGCTTCAAATGCCGCTTCATTGGCTATGCTAGTGCTCGGCGTGGCAGCAAGCGTACTCGAGGACGCCGGTAGAGTCGAGGGCTGGCATGAGGCATCTGAGTCGAATGTCTCCAGACTATCTCTTTCGGAAACCTCGTCACTTGAGCTGAACGAACTGGCATCGTTGTCCTCAAGGCCCGGCGAGGACATTCGATAGATGGGAATATCCTGGATACGCATATTGGCGAGAGGCTTTTGCTGTTGCCGATTCTGGATGCCAGACATTTTGGATACTGCACGCCAGAAACCAAAAGTGGCGGACTCCATCACGAGTTCACGACCTTTCCTCGCAGATCAGCAAACTATGACGAACTTAAGGATGACCCCAGCACCAGAACAAAGCTGCAAACAAATGATGGGGAGAACAAAGGCAGGGTACATGGCGGCCATACGGGAGTCGGCAGTTCCTCAGCCGCATTCCAACCGTTTGCGGTGGAGCCCTTACTTCGAGTGCCGCAACCATCTAGACCATCACGGCTGCCCGTCGTTCTCAGTGACAACCGCTCAAAAGCCGCTCTGCTTTCAGTAGTCCAGCATCATACCGAGTAGTTGACTGAATGCGAACTCGTCAGAGCTGGCGTCGTAGACAGCTATAGGTATGTCATCTCTTTACTATTGTCCTCGTTCTTCTTGAAAGTACCGCAGTCGCGTCTACAAAACCTTCCTACAATCAACATCGCTCTACCATCCAACATGCAATCTTTCAGCCCAACCGCTTTCGCAGTGACCAACATCCTGCCCTTGATCGCCGCACAGCAGATGAACATTCCCTCCTGTGCATCCAGCCCTCTACTCTCCGTCATCACCGACTTTGGATGCCAGATTGAGCCTCGAGACTGCTACTGCACAAAGCCCAACGTCATTCCATCGATTGCTTCAGCAGTTGTGCCGCCCTGCTCAGGAGCAATTGACGACGCGGGCATCTCATCGGTCGTGAGCTCGTACTGTGCGATCACCGCTACCTCTGAGGGGTCAACCATCGACACATCCATCTCCAGAAGGACCATTACTCGGGAATTGACGACGACTGTCGACGGCGGCCCTATTGCTCCTCCAGGGATCACGGACGCTGCGACGCTACCAGAGAGCGGGCCTGCAGAGGAGCCATCTCCATCAGAGGAGCCTTCGTCCGCCGACGTCCCATCGCCAACGGCTGCCGCGCCCGAAGACGCCGCCGGACTCACGGACCCTCCGTCTGGTGCTCTGAGACCTCCCCCATCGGACGGACCAACGCCTTTCGACACCGAAGCTTTCACTACCGCAGCTCCAGTCGACGCAATTGCCAGCGCAAGCGACACCTTGTCCGAGGAGCCTCCTGCTTTGACCACAGCTTCGATCCCAGACAATTTTACGATTCCCACGGCGAACGAACCCGCCCCGCCGGCTGCATTCACCGGTGAAGGGACCTTGCGCACGAGCTTCGTGGCGCTTGTCCTGGCGCTTGCTGGTATGAGCTGGGTATTTGCGGAGTTGTGAGAGGAGGATGAAATGTCCTTTTCATGACGAATCAAAAGGATGAGTGATGGGTGGATTGCAGACTGCAATGCAGGAGTAATGTCTAAGCTTCAATCAACAGTGGAGAAAGGTTTCAACTTACCTTGTACACGTAGAAATCGTTCCCAGAGTTCGGATAGAGCAAAGTGAAGTCAGCGCAACACGACTGGATTAAGGTCCGCAAAGGCTGGCAATGTTTACTGCTCCCCAGATGCAAGCCATGTTAAAGGCTCATTGTAGCTCGTGAAGCCATCGATGAGAGAAGATGATCCCAGGACGTCAATCTTCTGCAAAAAGCTGGACAATACCAGAAGAAGTTTCTGTTCAGTCAGCATGGAACAACGTCGACAATGGCAAACAAATATTCACTCACCTGTATTGTAGGAACTATTTCCTCCATAGCCTTCATTTCTTTCTGTCATGCTTTCGTCGACAATTTCCACAGCAAGAATTCCACCACGAAGCTGCGCAGCCACTACAGCGCATCGCCATGTCCACTCGCATACCTCGGCGCAACGCCGTGACTGGCACCGTTCCCGACCTGGACGCCCTCTCCGCCGCACATCCCAAACTCAAGACTCGCAACTCCTACCACGCCGCCGATTCCGGGCTCAAGTGTAAATATCAAGTGCACCAAGCCGAAGCAGCGCGAAGACTCTTCCTCGGGCGGCGCTGGGAACAATGCAGGGAAGTGTGTCTGGGAATCATATCCGGTAAGACAACAGACATGGTCATGGCAAGGGCGTGCATGATGCTGTCAAAACAAGAAATGGACGATGAGCCGAGGATGAGGGCGTAAGTATCCTGCTTTGCCTTCCGACAATTGCCAAGAGCAAACTGACAATTCAGCGAATATGCCGAGCAAGCTATTGTCGCTTTGGAGCGGGTCATCGAAGGTACGAGTGAGTCGAGATTTCCCGTTGATCAGGCGCAGGCGTTGTTGGACGAGGCGCAGCGGTTGTTGGAGGATGCCGAGCTCGATTCATACTCCTCGGATGATGAGATGGACACGTTAGAAGATGGGCAGAACAGCCAAGGCCCGCAGAATCGATCAGTCTCCGGCAGCTCGGTGGCGACCGTCATCCTAACACCGGCTACTGAACAAGGTGAGGACGGAGAGATGACACTCTAAAGCTTGAACTCGAAGGCAGAACGTTCCCAGCCTCCGCTTTCAGCTGACGGCTCTTTGGCGACGCTCTGGTGCAAAAGCTGGGTCTTCCGATCAGCGGATCGTTCTGTGCAGAGCTCGTACACCGTGCTCAAGTTGAAGAGGAGCGCGGGAAAAGTTGGTGAGCGTTGAGCGAGATCTTGAAGCATAGTGCGGGCGGACAGGATCTGGCCGGTGTATAGTAGCGATATTGCGGCATTTTGGATGAACAGTTCCTCGGTGGGATGGTCCGTGGCGAGGGATTGCCAGGCATCCAGAGCAGAAGGATAGTCGCCACTGGAGATCTTCAGTAGTGCCTCGAAAGATTGCTTTCTTGTCTCGTTCTGTAATTTGAAGGCATAGTCTCGCGCCCCATTGACATCTCCGACTCGGACTCTTAGTAATGCTTTCCGGTATGCCAACTCATCCTCATTCACGTTGGAGAGTGTGTCCAGATGGCGGGTTGCTGTCTCCAACTCGCCCATTTCCACCAGCGAATCGCAGACTCTCAAACCAATATCCTGCAGCCGGGCGCTCCAAGTGCTGATAGCTGCGTCATCTCTGCTGACTTGGGAAGCTCGGAGGTTGCCTCTCGCTTCTCCAGCAAGTGCGTACAAGGCCATGATACCTCTGCGTCCGCCATCGATTGCATTAATCGACTGCAGGCGGACAAGCAATAGTCTGAGATCCCAAGGTACCAGTGTAATGAGGTCTTCGGCTCCGGGCGGGTTACGTGCGAGCAGGTCGGTCAAAGGACTTGCCTCTGCAGCGGCCAAGTCTGGACGGGAGATGAGTACCAGACATGCAAGACGGACATACAGTAGCTGCAGAATGATCTGGATGGATTCTGGTGGACTTTGGAGCAAATCCTTAACAGCTCTCTCTGCTGCTCGCCGGAAGTGCCCTCCTTTCAGCAAGGCTGGCAGCTCAGTCTCTGGACCGGGTCGATGGTCCGATGCCAGGAAAGGATTCGGTATACCGTCCGTGGGGACTGCGTGATAGAGGCTGCGATTCTGCAATAGTTGTAGACTGATCGACGGTCTGGGACGGTGAGCGATTGATGGTTCGGGCATTTCGGAAGTACTTGTCTGCGACTCCACGGGCGGATTGATAGGCGCTGACTGTTCATTTTGTGCCGGTGCAGGACTCATCGAGCTCGCAGCGAGAGGACTGTCATGCATCAGTTTGCATTCGGCAAGGCAACGGCGTGATTCCTCACTCGTCGGTGGTATCCTCTAGGGGACCCCTCACCGCGCGTTGAGGGATCCCGTGAGAGATGTTTCGCCCATGACGCCGCACGCTTCCTGGCGGAGAAAGAGTCGAATCCATGAGGATCGCAAGCGTGTGCCGGCGAAGTAGGACTAGGGAAGTTTTCACGCGGTGTGGATGAGCAGGAGACAGGAGATCATCCACCAGAAGTGAGGTCAACTTTGGCAAACCACCATCAAACGCCACGCCAAGACAAGAACAACAACACCTCACTTTTTACTTCGACCGACCTCCCACTTTTCATCATCAACACTTCACCAGCGCGAAAATGAGTCTATCGGTACCAATATCCGACACCATGGAGAGCCATCCGCCGACAGATGCTTGCCAATTCGGTAACCATGGAGCCGACTCGAACTGTGCAGATCCAGCATTTTGGCATCCATTGAGTGATCCTTCGCTGCTTGGCATACGTTTGTAGGGCTGTGCCGCTGTGGACGTGGTGATTTTAGGCGGTGTAACGCGAAGAACACTGCAACATACTCGAACTTCCGCCAATATCGAGGAAAGACGGGACGTATGCACCATCGCATCCGAGTCGTCGTCAGCAATACTACAGATTCTGGCATTTGAGCTGGAGATGGTTGCCTGGCAGGATGGGGGCCAATATAACCAAAGTTTAGCTTATGCGGACCAGAGGTCACGCTCGGGCGCAGGATGCGGGAGCCACCTATAAGTGTTCACTGTTCTTCCTTCATTTGTTTTCTCTGGACTGGTATCTCTCAGCTCTAGACACATCGACTTCCATCACTATGCTGTTCATCAAGCCGTCGGCCATCCTCGCATCCACTGCGTTGACAGCTCTCACAGTGCTAGGCCAGGATGACGGCTATGTCTACCAGCCGTCCACAGGGTCCGACATCGCCATAGCTCACAGCGTCAGTGGCAGGCCTTCAATTCTTCAATTCACGCTGGACGAGCTGCACTGACAACCTCAATCTCAGTACGATCGATTCGTCGCCGCTGCTCAGTCCGCAGAAAACACCCGATCTGTCCAATTCGCCGGTTTTCAGGACGAGGTCTGGACTTGGAGAGTGAATGTTAGCAATGTTGCTCTACCAGATGCCAGACAGCCTTACCCAAGCGAGCAGCCTCCTCTCGTGGACCCGACCCTGGTCTACCTGACTTATGACATGCAATGGCCTGGCGGTGGGACTCTCAATGAAAAGATCAACCAGAGCGACAACTCGAATAACGCCGGCCAACCTCAAGAAATCTGCCTGACCGTCTACGACTTGCCCGTCCGCTCCAAGTTTGCGAATCGGTACAAGGAATCCGACAGTGGAGCTTGTGCGAATGTATTTGGCGACAAATGTACTGCTGCGTTGATGGAAGCGGTACGCCAATCCGGCAACAGTAAATGCCAGACCCCATACCCGCCGTTGCCCGACGAATGTAACGACCGGCTTCTCCCGCAGAGTCAAGTCAGCGGCTACGGGACATCGGCTCGAGGTCAGTTCCCAGATTGAGGGATCGCTAGCCCGCGCGAGGAGTCGACAGGACTGAGTTGTTGGACAATATAGGACTCGGAAACGGCACCGCCTCCAACGATACAGATTCCAACGGCAACCCATCCAACGAAACAGAGGTTGGTAGACCCTTCTTTTTCCGGACAGGAGGCCCAGATTGGCGCCAAGGTGGTGTGGTGAATGCCACGAACACGGAACACGACGCTCTTTGACAACGAGTTGAGTCATGTGCAGATGATTGCATTGACGGGCTTGCCGGGCCAGGTCAGGTTGGTGTGTAATCGGGTCAGTCTTGAGAAGACCAGTGCTGGAAATGGCATTATGGCTGCTTCTCCGGCAACGTTGTTGTTGGCTGTGGGTCTGGCGGTGATGAGCATTGTGTTTGAGATGCTTTGAGGCTGACCGATAAGACTATCCTTCGAACACCAGTCGTATGGCAGAGTAAAGCCAGCGGTATGCTGAACAGCTCATCTGTTCATCGTCAAACCAGAACACGCTCGCATTTACTACCTCTATGGCTGCGCTCATGCCGCAACACGCACCTTGGACTCCGACTACATATCAGAAGCCGGAGAGGCAACGAATGGATCATTAACAGACTGCGTACTCCAAGCTGCCAAAACGCCATGACATCATATCAAAGCGATCTCAAACCATCATCACGGTCGGGTACTTAGCCTTCACTTCCACTCACTCATTTGACCACATCCAGCTCGAAGATGTCCAAGAACTACCTCATCACGGGTGCCGCGCGTGGGATTGGCCGGGGCCTCTCACGCCGACTCGTCCAAAGCGGCCATCGAGTTCTGCTACTGGACTCCAACGAATCTGAACTGTCCAACACATCAACACGCCTCTCCAAAGCCCAACCTTCGACCTCCTCATCTTCCTTCAAGACCCACCTATGCGACCTCCGCAAGCCCTCCTCAATTGCCGCCGCCGCCGCCCTCGCAAAGGACTTCTTTTCCGGCCATCTGGACGTCCTGATCAATAACGCAGCCTACACGGGCGTCGTCGGAAAGTCTCATCCATCCGAACTGTCCCTTGAAGACTGGAACATCGCCATGGAAACAAACCTCACCGCGCCCTTCCTTCTCACTCAAGCTTGCCTGTCCATCCTCTCGAAGTCTTCAACCCGCGACCAAGGAGGGTGTATAGTCAACATCTCCTCCACCCGCGCCTTGCAATCCGAGCCCAACAATGAAGCTTATTCCGCTACTAAAGCTGGACTGCTCGGACTCACGCAATCCCTCGCTATATCCCTCGCTCCGCAAGGAGTCAGAGTCAACGCTATCCTGCCCGGATGGATCCACGTAGAGAATGAGTGTGAGCAGGCAGATGAGAAGGATTCGAAGTGGGAGGAGGGTCTGACCGAGGAGGACCATCGGTGGCATTTGACCGGCAGGGTGGGGAAGGTGGAGGATGTGGGCAAGGCGGTGGAGTATCTTGTGACTTGTGAAGGGGTTACCGGGAGTGAGGTTGTGGTTGATGGAGGAGTGACAAGGAGGATGGTTTATCCTGAATGAATGAGGCCGTCCTGCTATCGTCCAGAATGTGTGGTATACAGGCCGTGCCAATGCATGAAAAGTACAGAATGTAGGTGCTGATACAACCTGACGATCGATCGTGCCATTCCACTCTCTGTGACCTGCGTGAGCCAGATCAACCCTAGCTTCGGATTGAGCGTCGGATGCATCTACCTCCTTTCTGTGAGAGAGCGAAGATTGATCCCGACGTTGCACGTAATTGCGAGGCATGGAACTAGGTCTGAGGAGGAGCCATGGCGGTATGTTGGTGTTGTGAAAGGAGGAATCTCGTCGGCGGAGGTCCCTGAAACTCTTGGCGCAGTGCATGTGACAGCTGGCGGAAGTTCAGAGCTTCTTCCAACCCCAGACTCGACATCTCCCGTTCCTCCTTCTCTCACCACCCATTGGCTCAAGATGAAGGGTGCATTCGCGGCGCTGGTAGCCCTAGAATGCGCGGCAGTCGCTTCAGCAGCTCGTCCGCGAGGTGTCGGTCCTGAGTGTACATTCCCACCCCTACCTACCAACACGAAGCTCACAGCTAACATGCAATCCCAGTCGCCAAATACTACGACGCTTCCAAGGACTTCTCATGCATCTCCACTCCCGCCTTGTATATTCCCTTCTCTCGCGTCAACGATGATTACTGCGATTGCCCCGACGGCTCCGACGAACCCGGCACCGCAGCTTGTGCACACCTCTCTCCGCTCTCTCCCCACACTCCAGCAGACTCCCTCCCCAGTACGGTCGACAACATCACCAACAGCTTGCCGGGATTCTACTGCAAGAACAAAGGTCATATACCGAGCTACGTCCCTTTCACGAACGTCAATGATGGGATTTGCGACTATGAGCTCTGCTGTGATGGAAGCGAGGAATGGGAAGGTGTGGGAGGAACGAAGTGCGAGGATAGATGTGATGCCATTGGGAAAGAGTGGCGAAAATTGGACGACGCAAGACAAAAGAGCGCCAGCAATGCAGCGAAGAAGAGGGCAGAATTAGTTAAGGAGGCCGCTCGGTTGAGACAGACAGTGCAGGATAGAATCCAGACATTGGGCACCGAGATCGAGGGAGCGGAGTTGAAGGTCAAACAAATGGAGCAAGAGTTGGCGGAGACGAAAAGAAAGGAGACCGGCAAAGTGGTGCAGCCCGCGGGATCAAAGGGCGGAAAGTTGGGTGTTCTGGTCGGACTGGCGCAGAAGAGGACGGAGGAGTTGAGGAACTCGCTGCTTGCCACGAGGGAAGAGCTGAACAAGGGAAGATCACGTTTACAACAATTGGAGGCAATCATGACTACGTTCAAGGAGGAGTACAACCCCAACTTCAACGACGAAGGCGTCAAGCGAGCCGTTCGCGCGTGGGAGGACTACGTCGCCAGCTCTGGTGGAGCAGCAGCGGCGACAAACGACGCCCAAGAACGAGACCTCGACGAAATTTCCAAGCCTGACAGCGAAAACGGTCTGAACTGGGATGAGTATGTCGAGGAAGAAGGCAGCGAGACCGACGTCCGTAAGTACAATTTCAGCCTTGGCATACCTTTTTACCACTCAAACACTAACCATCCTCCCAGTCTACGCCTTTGAAAACTACCTCCCACCCACCCTCCGCCTCTGGCTCGACTCCAAACTCCGCGACCTCCGCCTCCTGCTCATCGAGAACGGCATCCTCGCCTCCACTCCCACCTCAGGCGAATCCTCCACACTAACCTCCGCCCGCACCCGCCTCTCTTCCGCCGAGACCTCCCTCTCCGACCTCCGGAAATCCTTGACTGACTCCGAGTCCGATCTCGCCGCCGACTTTGGCCCCTCTGACGTCTTCCGCGCTCTGAAAGGAACTTGCATCTCTACCGATAGCGGCGAGTATACCTACACGCTCTGCTACCTCGACCGTACAGCCCAGAAACCGAAGAAAGGTGGTGGGGAGACGAATATGGGGAAATACACCGGTCTGGAAAAAGTTACCGTGGACGAAGATTTGCCGGCGGATGGCAAGGGACTGGGAGTGGGAGAGCGGTGGGCGATGAAATTTGAGAACGGACAGCACTGCTGGAATGGACCGAATCGACGCACGACGGTTGTGTTGGGCTGTGCTGAGACGGACGAGATTTGGAGGATCAGGGAGGAGGAGAAGTGTGTTTATCGGATGGAGGTTGGGACGCCAGCGGTCTGTGAGGGGAAGGAAGATAAGGCACAAGCTGGGAAGGACGAATTGTAGGGACGTGGACGGTGAGGAGAATGGAAGCAATGAAGAGTTGAAGATGCAGGGAAGTAGAGACATTAGGTAATTTACAGTATGCTCGACGTGTCGATATTATATACTACAGTTAAGGTTCATCACGGGTTGTCGTCAGCTATTCAGTCGCTCATTGCTCAACACGTTTCCCAAATGCTTATCAAACGTCTCAAGAAGCTACCTATTCTCCTTTCCACTTGTCCGGCCCTGATGGCACATCAACGCGTCATGACGGTCATTCCACATGTGCTCTCTCGCTATGCTGAGGTAGGAGGGCTACCTTTGCCTTGGTCTGACAAGCCGCATGTCCTCTCCTCTCCTCTTCGGCACAAGTCTGCACCTCCTGGCATTCTGAGGCCTTTCCCAGAATTCTTGACACGAAGGCATTCTCGGAATTGTCGACACGAAGGCATGCTTCTTGGCTCAGTCATGACCAAGATCGGCGGAGAGCAATCTTTCTTCGCGGACTCATATTCCAGACGGAATTACTCGTCCTCGCAGAACTTCCATGCGCACCACCGTTGGTTTTCTCCAATTCAAACCCATTCTCGACATGGGTCTTGTCGACCCAGTTCTCATTAAAACTTCGTCTTCACTTTGCTGCATCATCCTTCGCACCATTCGTCAGTCCCTCCACTGCAGTCTTCCTCCTCTCCAGACAACATCCCGCCCGATGCACCTCGGATCTCGTTACGACCTCCTCCCATCGCAGACTCTCCTCAAACGTACCCTTGACTACACCATTCGACCCGCCTTCGCCGCTCACCTCTGCAGCCTTACTCCGCCTGGCCTCCCTCTCCCCAACCACCTGCCGCATGATACTACCCACGGTCTCCGCGCCAAGTCGATCCGAAAGAGCAGGATGTTCGAGCAGAAACTTCAACAGCGGGAAGGGTAGTGAGAGGAGGATGGAAGAGATGTTGGTCGCAGCAAGAGAAGGTCGCGCATGTGTTTCGGGTACGTCGGCGGAGAGGTCACCGAAGCGAATTTTGCTCAGGCGAGGGTCGGATGAGGAAGTCGAGGGACGGGAGATGTGGTTCGTCGCCGCGTTTGCGGGTGTTTTGGCAGCGGGGGTAGAGCTTGGTGTAGGCAGGTTTGGAAGTCGAGGACACGCAACGAGTTGAGGTGCGGATGCTTCGATGTAGAAATTCGGTGGGAAGTTGTGGACCATGAACTCGAGGATGCGTTGGAGCAGGGCGGAAGCGTAGGGATCGGTTTTCGGGGACCCCCGGGGTTGGGGGGCCTCTTCCCTTGTTGTCCACATTGGTCCTAGACCGTAATCGAGGGAGAAGGCGAGGACTAATGGCACGGTTTCCCAGCTGATGAGGCTGAAGGCGATGTCCACTCCGCGATGAGCGATGGCCGGGAGCTGAAGCCATGCGCCGGTGGCGACGTGTTGAAGGGCGCTCTCCATGCGCTTGTTGATTGGTACGACGGTCGTGCCGTTGGGACCCTGGGTGTAGAAGTCGAGGACAGGAAGAGAGCCGCCGTAGAGATACTTCACAGCTTGCAGGAATGGCTTTAAACGGACGTATCGGCCGTTCAGGTGAACATCTGCTTGCAGTTCCTCGCGATGGCGAACACTGCGGGTGATATCAAGCGCAAGGGTTGGGCTGCGACTAAGAATTATCCTGTGGGCGTCAAGCTCATGGATGAGCGTGCCTTCTATTCCTTCGTAAATGTTCAACCTGCAGTCGACGAGTTCATGGTTGTTGTACCGAGCTATGAGATAGTCTCGCAATGCTTCAGCATTCTCGTGATTGGACATCTCGTGGTTGAAACTCGGAGGTACCGGCGGATAGTGATGTTGTGTTGGCAACACTCGATGTTGATTCTTTGCCACAAATCTCGCATTGTAGAAAGGCGCTCCTGGAGGAGGCTGCGGTGGTGGGTATGCGGTCGCCATGGGTGGTGGAGCCGGTGATGCGTTTGAGGAGTCTTGACCACCGAAAACGATGCTGCTGGACACCTGTGGCGAATACGGCGACTCTGAACGCGAATTTGGTATAGCACCGTTTTGTGGTGATGCTTTACCTGGCGTGAAACCTTCGCGTTGTGGATAACGGAATGGCGCATGTTGAGGATGGTAGAACTGTTGCGGGCCGCGCGTACCATACGACGCATTGTGAGGTTGATACCCTGGCTGGAAGTTGCGCTGTCCTTGCGGTGGCTCTGAAGCATGGTGTGCGTGACCATAGAAAGGCGCTTCAGGAGGAGGCTGCGGTGGTGGGAATGCCGAATTCGCCGCCATGGGCGGCGCCGGTGATGAATTTGAGGAGTCTTGACCACCGAAGATGATGCTGCTGGCGCTTGGATGTGATAGATGTTGGTTGTGCTGAGGCGGAAATGAAGGCTGCGAGCAGGCTTGTGACGATGTTGCGGACTGAGGAGTGTACTGTCCGGCGGAAGGAACAAAAGCTGGCGGGAGTTCGGTACGAATGTGACGCATGTCGAACCTGTCGGTCGGTTTGCGAGGTGACGAAATGTTCTCCGCGCCTCTCGAATCGACTGTGCCACTCGTCGGTGACGAGTGAGATCGAGTGGCTTCGTTCGAGGAAACCTCTGGTGTGGGACTGTCGGATACAGACATTGCAGCGCTGTCCGAACCGACAGATGGGACCATCGCCTCCACAATCTCTCCGCTCTTCCCAGAAACTACCGGCTGCACTGCAGGTGCCGGTACGGACTGCTGTGTCTCTGCATCATCCTTTACTTCCTGTTGTTTTGTCTTCTCCGCCGATTGAGCAGCCTGCGTACCGCCCGCTTGTGATCCTCCCGCGACACCATTCTCCTTGGGATCCACCACCGACTTGCTCGAACTTGCCACTTCCTCCTCGACCTTCGCCTTGCTCTCCACCTTTGCCTGCGGCAGGACTCTTGGCTTGCTCAACGCTAAGGGAATTGCAGGGACAATGCGGCCGACCGCAGGACGACCTCTACCAGCGGGCTTAGCTTCAACTCTTTCGCCATTGGGCGGCGCCATCGCGTTGCGGAGATTGATCAAGGTGGTCTCGTGACGTTGTTGGCGAAGCTGCAGGATCGGCGACGGAGATGTGGAGGAGATTCGAAGGGCGATTCAGCGTCCCCAGGAGCGGAGCAGTGGAGGACGGCTCGGCGGGGCGGAGACTCCTGGAGCGCCTGCCGGCAGAGTGGACGGCGAGGTGCAAGTGGGGATGTCGTTGTATGAGAAGTCCAAGTATTCAAAGAAAAGAAATCTCATACGAAGAAGCAGGCGGCGTAGTGGTCATGTCTCGGCTTCACAACTGCGGAGAAATCAAATGTCATCGAACCTGTCGCTAAATAATTTGTGGAGCACTCGCACCCGCCGGGAATCTCGGCTCCTCCATCGCGGGAACTCCTCCGACATCACTCCTTCTTTACGAGGACGAATAGCCTCGTTGTTCTATAATATCTCCTCGATCCCGCTCAGACTGCACCGCACAGCTTGGAGTACGCAGTCTGCGTTGGAGAAAACGGACATGTATTTCAGCGTACGTGTCCACGACTCGATCGGGGAGCCAACATTCCATTGCCTCTCCGGCTTCTGCGAGACAGTTTGAGCGGAGCCATGGAGGTACAGGAGCTGCTTATGCAACTTCGCTTCTGCCCTTACGGTTAGCATATATCCGGTGAGAGGAAGCGGGCGCGGCGAGGAGTGAGCGCAATGCGGTTGGGTAAATTGACGTTCGCGGTGTCCGCAAGGTCATGTTGTCCTTGCGAAATACTCTCGGGGCGATTGAACGAACGACAACTATTGCGAGGATGCGGACTTGGTATTATCGTTGTTGAACAAACGGAATTCTGTAGTGACTGACTACGCACCACAATATCAGAGGATCCAAACGGTTCTGACATTAACGGCCGAACAAAACAAACCGCACATGCAGAGTCCAGCCCATTCTTCATCGTTACACCCTGCTCTTAGAACCCTTTCCGCGATACTATCTCGATGCACCGGACTTGGCGTCGATAGAAGCTTGTGCACTCGGGCACACTATCTTGTTCCTTCCCTCCCGGCAATGCTCCATCCGTTCGGTCATTGTCCCGGGATGATGGGTCGCAACTGGTGCGGAGGTGAAGTAGGCTTTAGGACCGGTGTCATAGCCGCCAGTAGCGGAGGTGAAGTAGGCTGTAGGACTGGTGTAATAGCCGGCAGTTGCAGGGGCCAAGGGAGTAGGTGGAGGGGGTTGAGCGGTCATGAGCGACATGTCGGTGTGTATGGTCATGTCGTAACGGATGTCATCGACCGTGATGAAGCTGGTGTCAGGGCTGGGGGTAAGGCCAGAGACTGTGGAAGTCTGGAAAGTCGTTGGCACGCGTCCCTGAAGGTGTCTAGAGATCGTCGTGGCGGTGCCATTCATTTTATCCTCCAATGCCTCGAAGACGGCGCTGGGTGGGACGATCGTGTGGGGCGGCGGAGTATATTCTGTGGTAAGCACTGAATGTCCAGGGGGAGTACGCGTCTTCGGCTTGGGGCTCGTGACACAGTTGGAGTAGCAGTAATACCCCGGCTGATCTTCCGGTTTCTTGTGATCGTCCTTCTCCACGGCGGCGACAATGCCGGTGATGATACCGCCGATCCCCAAGACAGCAGGAACCAGAAACCACGTCAGTGGGTCAGCCAATACGGCTGCTGTTGCGTCAGAAATTCCGAGAAGGGTAGCGGCCAGCGTGCCTCCGATCATCTCTTCGGCGGCCACGGTCCCAACTATCTCGAAGCCCAAGAGCGGGGTGTCGGCCAGGACAATGTCCCCAATGGACTCTACCGTGGCAGTTATCGCGATATCTTGCGCAGCTCCTGGTCCGAACAGTAGCCCCACAAGCGGATCATACGCCCCAGCTTGGAAGGCTTCCACGTCGATGGTAAGGAGGAAATCGTCGTATGTTTCGCCCGCCAATTCTTCCACTGCCAGCTCTGTCGTCTCGAGTCCCGCCTCGCCCGGGCCAAGCGAGGGCGGGATGTCTGAAATATCTTCTCCCATGCCTTTTAATGGCGTATATGGATCCCCTGGCGGGAGTTCTCCCCAGTATTCGGGTTTATTGAGGAACGCATCTGGGTGTATCACATTTGGAGGCCCGAGTGCGGGTGGCCCGATATCCAAGTATGGGAGCATGGGATCAATAGTTCGCTCGGTGAGACCGCCGCCCTCGCCGCCTTGACCTGGACCCGTGAGCTGCTGACTGTTCCGCTTTGACTCGGCCTTCTGTTTGGGAGGTTCCGGTTTTTCCCGTCTCGTGAGATTGTAGCCAGCATCGTACGCAGCTACGATGGCCTGGATGCGAGAAATATTCATTTGTGCCCGGTATCCTTCCACCTGCGTGCTCGCGGGTGCTGCATGAACCTCCCAAGCGCTTTCTGCCTCAGCATACGTCGCTGATTCGCCAGGCAGACTCGCGGCGGCGGAACCAGAATTGGCTTTCTCAGAGAGCTCTCTAGACAACTTCGAGCCGTCGGCAACGACCAATGCTGTCCCAAAATCGAGGCTATGCGGCGCTCTCCAGAACTGTTGCTGCTGGACGTGGGCAGCACAAACAATTACCTCGTCGATGGCAATGGGACCAGTGACCCGCACATAACTAGCGGCAGGCTCGCTAGTGTTGAAGGGCAGCTCGGGCATGCCTGGATTCGACGCATCGACTCCAGGTTTTAAGACCGGCTGCGAGAATCGCATTTCGAAAGATGAAGCGGCGTGCCAGGGAAGGCTGTCGCCAGACATCATTACGGGACGGTGTTGACCAGCGAGCATGTAAGCACGCATGATTGGTCGGCCCAGACTGTCCATGTGTTCTCCGCCCGAGCGGATCTGGTACTGAACGTCTCTGGCACCACGAGTCCGCTTGTCTGTGGGGTAGTACGCGGGCATGTCTCTGCCTCGAAGAGAATCACGCAGGCTTTCGGCTTCGTTGATTGGCATGGTGTGTCTTATGCGGTTCGCCTGCGGATTGAGAGCAGACGGCTGGTCGGCACGATTGGTAGCTGGACCGGTCGTAGGGCTGGTGGCAGTAGTGTTGGTAGCGTTGGATTCTGGACCATTGGTAGTTACTCCAAGGCGCAGAGCCTGCCACTTGTCGTCGGAAGTTGATTTGAGCAGTCCCGATTGGCGTACAAATGCATGGCCACCGAAGTAGGACTGAAAGAACCCGTAGCCCTGCTTCTTCAGCGCAGGATGCAGAGCTCGCGTTCTGTCCCTATCCAAGATCAGGGTAGGGGTCAAGTGCCGCCCGTCAGAGATATTGAATGATTCGGTCCAGTAGAACTTTGTCGGGCTCATGGCCTCCATGGTAGGCCTTTGCTTGTCTATACCTGCAACGACCTCTGTGATCGCGTCCCGATGAATGTTAACCTTCCACCACCTGTCGTCTGAGAAGCCTCGTTCGGGCCAAATCTGACCTGGCTGAGATAGAGCTCCACGGCGAGCCGCGAGGAGGGTGTCCAGAAGAACGCTCCAACCAAGGAGAACATCTGAGTCTATGGCAGCATGAAGCATGCCCGCCATGTGCAGTCTGAGCATCGGATCGTGGTTGCAAAGGAATTCGTCACCGGAGCAGACGTTGTTATGAAGAAGCGTGTCCAGAAATGTGCTGTTGTCGGGAACTGCTACACGTCCAATGATCGGTGTTTGGGCGGTTTTCTTGTAGTTTGCGAGGGATTCAATGAATTTCTGGCGGTTCTCTCTCCTGAAAGCAGGCAATACTGTTGCCATCTGGTGGAAGATGGAGATGCGTTGATATGTAGCCTCGTCGTCGAGCAGTTCGACTCCGACTTCCTTCATATCATTTCTGATCAGAGCAATTCGGGTAAGTGAATTCCTCGCGATGGTAGAGCAGGCCTGGTCGAGGTTCTCCATCACGCACAGCTCGTCGCACTCTTTATCGGGAGACAGTCCCACGACGTCCAGTCTCAAGGCCTGCACAGCCTCTTCAATCGGGATAGATCCAACGGCAAGGCTGCAGTCTTCTCGGCGGACGCACATCTTCTTGAATGGTAGGTTCGAATCCAGAAAGCGGTTTACCGTTGCATCCGCGATGTCAAAATAGACACGGTGTCGAAGATTTTGAATCGTCGGCCAGTTAAGACTGGACATCTGCTTGTCACGACCGACGAGGGTAGGAAAGGCAGAAGTGGCTGTCGAATCGTTACTGTGGCCGACATTGAGGACCGGACCAGCTGACAGATCGGATGATACATCGGTAGGTGTAGCAGTGGAGACGTCATTGAGGATGGAACTGGATGGGACACTGAGCATGGCGACTGCTTCATCCGGGAAAATTTTGTCTCCCATGAGCCCGTCCATGGACACTAAAGTCAGCGTCATTAATGAAGCGCTGGCAGACAAAGGACACATTTCTTACATTGACGCTTAGGAAGTACTTTCGACCTTTTCGAGCTAAGACCAGTCACCGGCTCAGGCGCGGAATCAACGGCAGTGACAGCGGCGAGTGCGTGGGCGGTGGTAGTGGAAGCCCCTGCGGTCATGGCAGGCGTGGCGAGTGCCACTGCGAAGAGGAACAGCATGGCTGCGATGGTGTTGAAGGCGAGCTCCGGGGCGCGACGGGGGCCGAGTATCTTCATGGCTGAAGTTTTCCGAAATCAAGTTGACGAGAATCGCAAGATCAAGGTGGCAGTGGGCACGCTTGCTCTTACATAGCCGGCCATCGAAAATTGACGTCCTCGCTGACTTGCAGGATTTTCAAGTGTCCACCATAGTACCGTGGCTGATGAACTTTTTGGGACTCCCAGGTAATTTGAACCATGGTGTGGAAGGCTACAGCCATGGTTACGATAGGCTTTTTTGAGGTCTGCCAACGAGGCCTTCAACAAACCTTCGCAAACTCTATTGATCAGAATCAGTGATGCGGCATTCCAGTGGTTGTGGTCGACTCAGTAACAACCACAGCGGTCCGATAGCACGGCACTCACAAATATCGACGTTGAGTCCTGTGGAAGCCACTCCAATCATCTTGAAGACAATTGGCTTTCCTCGGAAGCTGGCAAATGATCGCTCGAGGTGGTCGAGCGTGGGCGAAGTCATCGAGCTGTTTGCTTGATCCGCGGGCGAACGCGCCTACATCCACAGAGTGAGCCCAGAATGGTCGTCAATGGTCATCGCATTCGGCTGAGTTGTCTGGGTGCCGTAGCTTCATTGGAACCATGGCTTCGGAGGCACTGCACAACCCGACGGCGCTTGAGAAAGCTGCGACAGACGGCGGAGCCTATAACGAAGCTCGGATCGTGATGAGAGAAAGTGAGAAGAATTGTGGCGGGTACCACGTGAAGTGGAAAGTTGAGCAAAGATGGTCTCAAATTCGAAACTAGCGTGGGCGGTTCCAACCCAAGGTGCAGTACCGTGTTACCAATATTTGCACCAGAGCCACGTAACAGCGGCTACTAACGAGAAAGCCGTCTTGCGTCTACTTTGCGCTCGGTCGAGCGAGATGTATTGTAAAGGTAGCGCGTCTCCTTCTATCCTATCCTGTCCTGCTGTTGTGTATGGAGAGTATTCGGTGGATTCAATGCGACAAAGGGCTGATGTGTCGACGGCGGGGATCTCGAATTTGGTGCCGTTCAAGGACGAAGATACGGAGATCAGAAAGAACTCGCATCGCAAGGGAGATATGAGTGACTTTGATGTCAACTTGCTGATGTTGGTGAAGTGTGAACGATCGAGCGCCTGGCTGCTCGGGGAAACCTCGGCACTGTAGATGGAAATACCGACAAAGCTCAACGTTGAATGTCACGTCTGCAACAACAACACTCCCCCCGCGATATGCTCGACAGTTTGCACGGAAGAAGAAGCTTGCGGGAAATACTCCGACGAGCACGTGCGAAATTATCTCGTTCAAGCCTGCTGGACAGACCATCGTTTCGAAACACCCACCCGCGAACACCCCGATCTGGCTACTGGCTATGTTATACCTCCTACACCTGGACGATCCACGCTACGGGCAATGCAGGAGAGCCGATTGGCGGTGACTGGAATGGTATCGCCGTCAACAACGCAGCCTACACAGTCGTAGGCGGAAAGTTGGAAAATGCCTCATTCAAGTAGGCTGAATAGACAATCGTCTCGAAAGGCCCAGCCGCAAACATCCAACCGCAAAGGCACAGTCCATGGCACCGTCCATGTCACCGTTCCACTAAGTTGGCGAGCCGGCTTATGTAGATTCGCCGGTAGGTGTGCAGGTAGGCGTACAGGTAAGTTCGCGATATGGCCAAATATGCGTACAGATAGCTGCGAAGGCATGCGTGCAGAAGCTTCCTTTTTGGTTGGCACATGTTCCAGATCAGGAGCCATTCGACATGACCAGCTCTCTCATCGCGATGCCGAAGAGCGCTTGCTGCGGACGAGGCTCTCGTTCCTGCAGTGTACTGCTGTTACTATCTCATTGCGAACAGCCGCTCGGCAACCACGATCCTTTTCTCCCACGGGCAAAAGACGCCACCGCCTCCGCAACTTCGACACAAGCCGTCAATTACGCAAGACGAATTTGTCCGACACAGAAGCAGACTCTTGCGGGAAAATTTCGAACGAGCACAGTCGGAGCCTTTGCCTTTGTTCATCGATCTCTCCTCTCTACCAGAAACGAAGAAGACAAAGCCTGCCGAGTCGAAGTACCAAGAGTTGCACCTCTGGTATTTCAACACCACGAGGTACACACCTCAAAAGCAGTCCCAATTCTTTTCTTCTGCAGTGTCTTCGCAAGCGACTGTCACATCAGCGCCAACGATTTGCAGGCCACACAAGACCAGCGATCGTGGTACGGACTCAATTTGATTTTCGATATCGGATCGAGCTCTCCAATTGTCAATTGCTGACGCCTTGCTACCGAGAGGCCAGCCAAATGTACGGCCGGGACGAGGAGTCTGGTGGGGTCCCGATCATGTCCATTGTCACTGAGGAACGCCCGTCGTACGAGCTGGAAGGGTATCAATTGCCTTACGTCCACTCTAACACCCTCATCGGCCATGCGAACGAGGTTGCCGACCGTCACTCAGGAAACAAAGGATCTGCTGAGTCAACGATATACTTGACAGATCTCATGTCACACCATGGAGAGGAGCTGGGTTCGTATGAGCTCTCAGCACGGACCTGGCCAATGACGGCACCTGTCATTGTGGACAGCAGCTTGGCGACAATAATTTACGTGGGAGGCTTTACTGGTCCAGACCCTGAGGCTGGTAGGGCTGAATATGATAAATGCACTGCACACTTCAGCAGCGAGCAGGCACTGTTCAAGCAGGCTGCAAAGACATGTGTGTCGAAGTACCCACCCACAACCACTTGCGATCTAGCCACGTTCTTGCAGATGGGACACGTGGAGAAGTGCCGGTGCAGAGCGTGCGAACAAACGGCCAAGATCCTCTGCGAGGAGACCCTGATAGATGATGAAGAATGGCTGGACTGGTCGGATGACTGCGAAGACAACAGCTCGACGACCAACATCACTGTCAAGGCGGAAGATATGAAACCGGATGACTGGAATGTCATAGCCGTTGAAAAAGACTCGCATGACGCCACGCGCTGCCTGGAAAACGAATTCAGTGGCTGGGATGAGGTCGTGCCATGCGCTACCCGCCTCTCTCGCCACGTTGTCGATGATGAACCAGAGAAGTATTTCTTTGGGTACTAGGTCGATGGCCCTGCGTTTGCGCGTGAGAATGAGTTCGACTGGGTCTGGAACGTCCGGGCTTGGCGCGCCGTTGATGTCGCCGTTGCGTCCGACGTTGCTTTGGCCGTTGTCGTTGGGAAGGAAACTCACGAGGCGATGCAGGTACCGTGAGGCTCTGCGAGAATGTCGCATCTGAGATGGTAAAGTTGCCTGTGTTTGTTGGGGGCGTATTCACCGGACTGATGGATCTTTGTCGCCGCCTTCGAACTCCTGAGTATACGGATTCTTGAACGCAACAAATTGACTTCCCAGGCTCGATTTCTCAGATTATTATTATCCTGAAGCTCGGCGAATAAGTGCAACGTCTGGCCGTTAAAGGGCGTTAGGCTATCAAGAGCAAAAATGGAGATTCCAGCCAACAACGTTGGAGAGGCAGGACGAAGAGGAGGCTGACATTCTCACAGCGTGATGTATATAATCGTCCACGTCGACATTTACAGCTCTCCATCCGACAGAAACTTCTCAACAGCATCGACTAACTCACACATTTCCCAGCTCTTGCTCATCATCATGGTCCAATTCCACTCATTGGCGCTTCCCGCCATTCTTGCAGCTGGGGCCACCGCAAAGCCGCTTTACCGACGACAACAAGTAGAGAGTGCCAACATCACCACACCCAACATCGACATTGCAATTGTAAATACCAATAATGTCACCAACAGCGCAGCAAGTGTTCTCCTTGTCAACCAAACAACAATCACATACCGCTGGGACACTGGCTACGACGACTCGGACATTCGGGTACTCAAAGTTGACGAAGACATTCCGGAGCTCACCGTCCTGACACCATCTTTCACCGACAACTTCCGCGAACAATCCTCCAACGCATCCACCGTCGCTGAACTGGCGCCATACATCCCCGACCTCGACACGGCCGTCACCGCCAACTCCAGCCTCCTGTCCAAGCTCCGCCGTTGGATCAACGGCGTCGACGACCGCGAACTGTACGCTAATTCGAACTGGCCTTGGCGCAACGCGGGACGTCTCTACTGGTCCAACGGCGTCGTGTGCTCCGGCTCCCTCGTTGGTCCTCGCCACATCCTCACGGCAAAGCACTGCGTCGTCTCCGGCGCGACGGGTACCTTCTCTCCTGCTTACGACAATGGCCCACAATTCGGCTCTGCGCGGATCACCAACATCATCGTCAATCGAGTCCCTGGCGGCAACGCTTGCGGTGTCAAGAACGACTGGGCCATCATGATCCTCGACAACGGCTCCCGGTTGGGTGAGAAGTTGGGCTACTTTGGGGTCCGTCTGCCCAACAAGGACCGGCTGGGATGGAACGGATTCTCGTCGCTCGGATACCCTGGTGATCGATCTGGAACGCAGCAGCCATACCGCGTATTGCGCAACGAGTTGCTTGCGAACAAGCCTTGGGACTGCGATGCTGAGGGCCCGATGTACACGGACACCGATGTCAGCGGTGGTCAATCTGGTGGTCCGCTGTGGGAGCGCGAGGGCGATCTCCGATATGTCTGGGGAGCGCTGAGTGTTGGTATCACTGATGGATCTTCGGCTTGGGCGGGCTGGTCGGGTGGAAGTCAGATGTTGAACACTATCCGCCAGATGAGGGAGCAGTACCTTTGAAGAGATGGGAGGCTTGGGAGGAGCATTTGAGGTTGAAAACATTGCGGTGAAGTTCCTGCTTGGGGGTATTCGGCATTCTAATGACTATAGACGACGACTTCTTTACTTCTAGATGTATAGCTTTACCGTTGATGTAGAAGCATGCTTTTGCTACCATTCAAACTTGGAACTATCAATCTGTTCAACGTCTCCTCCAAAACTCCTGGAGCATCCGTGCTTCTATCCCTGAACTCCGATACATCCCATGTCAAATATGCTTCCTGATCATGAGGCAACTCCGACTCCGTGACTCACTGGTAGAGGCCGGCGTTTGAATTTCGCGTTGGACCGCTATAAAGAATTTGCACTGGTCCGCTTTCCTGCAGTCGATTTTCTGCTTCTCTTTAATCCCCTTAACTTCTTGAACATCCTTGACATTGACTCGACAACGCCAAGCGAACCGAAGCTAAACGGTACAAGCTTGATGGCCTTCTTCGACGACCACGACAACCTTTCAACCTAACTCAAACCCCAGAAATGAAGCAAGACATCATCAAATCGTCAACATCATCACCAGACGGATGGACATGGAATCAAGACCCGGAGAATCATGAATGCAGCAGCCGGCAACCGGACAGCAGGTGTCTGCCGTTCGCTCTGTTGCTCCGCTCTGCCTGATCACGCCAGAAAGAAAGTTCGGATACGCACTCGAAAACTATCACAGGCATACATCGTGGCTGACCAGGATATTTATTTGACCATCCTAGCCTGTGCTGTGCAATCATGATGAGCTCGTCACCTCGTGTTCCAGAGCTCGATCGCCTGACCCGGCAAGCACAATTCCGACGAGTCGATGGACATGCCGTATACGGGCCACCATCGTCCGTGCAACTTCGCAATTCATCGTCGAAATGGCGACGTCGGGCACCTTGCACCCCGCACCTCGGCTCGTGTTCTCTTCTGCGCTCGAACGGAGACTCAAGACGAAACCTTTTGCTCGGAATGGGCCACGCCCCTCATAGCAAAGATGTGTCGACCTCCACCGGGTCACACGAGGAGGGTTGGTCGGAGAGCTTATCGCGAGCTGTCATCGCGAAGTGTTATCGCGAACGTGGCCTCAAACCCATCGTGGCAGGTCGCAAGGGCTGTATGTCGACATCGCCGGACGGCTGCTATCGTGACATTGAGCCTGGGTGGTCAGTCGTTGGACCTGGATCTCCCCGCTCGTGTTAGAACTAAAGGTATGGTTGTCCCGCGGTTTGGGGCACCGCTCGGTCCCAAATCTTCCAACGTATGTTACACCTGATTTTTGAGCTCAAAATCCATCTTGGAGGCACACAACGGACGTGATATCTTCGCTCACGCAAGCATGGGAACCGAGACCATTGAGGTCGACAGCAAGCCGGCGCCGCTCTCTACCTTCGATTCGACTTCCTCTGGACTTGCCGGCAGCGATGAGAAGAACCCCAAGCTTGAGGTCACTTCTCTCAATTCGCAAGAGAATACCGACGACGACGCTGACACTGCTATCATCATCACTGGAGCAGACGTGGCGCAACATTTGCTCTCCCTGCGAGACGATGGCGATCCTGCATTTACCTTTCGAAGCGTGTTCTTGGCCAGCGTACTGTCGGCGTTCCAAGCGGTCATGAATCAGATTTACTACGTGCGTATTACGATCACGCTCTTCTCACGCTCTTCCAACAACCTGCGACCTTACTGAGTCCTTTGTGAATAGTACAAACCGACCCGTGTGGACATTCAAGGGACTTTCATCGTCATCATCGCTTACTTCGCGGGCAACGCCTGGGCTAGAGTTTTCCCACGCGGCGACGTACTCTTAGCAAGATGGACCGCCAAGGGCGGCCAGGGCACACGTCCGCTATGGGTGTCGATGTGGGTGTTCCTCAACCCTCGCCCGTGGAGCCTCAAGGAGCACGCCATCGCAGCCGTCACTGCCACCGCCGCCTCCAACGCACACGAGAGTGTCATTGTGTTTGCCGCACAGAAGCTGTTCTATGATATGGAGGTTTCACCTACCACCGTCATCTTTTCCGTCATATCGATTGGCCTGTTCGGATACGGGCTTGCTGGACTTTTCCGACCCATTGCAGTTTATCATGTCGATGCTGTGTACTGGGGTACACTACCCACCGTCAAAGTGCTGCAAGGCCTTCATTGGCAGAAGATCCAGAACTCCAAGCCGCTGCGATGGTTTTGGTACAGCTTCGTCGGCATGTTCCTCTACGAGATCCTCCCGGCCTACATGTTTCCTTGGCTGAACTCGGTGTCCATTCCTTGTTTGGCCGCTTCGCATGCGACCGGGTCCAAGGGCGAGACTCTGACAAGATTCTTCGGGGGCGCTTCAAACAATGAAGGCCTAGGACTGTTCACGATATCTTTTGACTGGCAATACGTAAGTTCTAGCGACCATTCTGCACGACGGACTTTCTGACCATACTCTCCTCATCAGATTACGTCTGCCTACACTGCACTTCCCCTCAAGTACCAGGTCCACTACGCGGTGGGAATATTCACATGTATGCTTGCCATGGTCAGCATCTACTCCACCGACACCTGGGGTTCCAAATCACTACCCTTCATGTCTTCCAAGCTTCTGTCCGCGGATGGCAGCAAATATCCAGCTTCGAAGGTTTTCGTCGGTGGCGTCCTCAACAAGGAGGCATTTGCCGCGCATGGTGTCCCCAAGCTCGCAGGGAGCTTTGCTTATGGTCAGTTCATGGCCAATGCTGCCGTAAGTGACTGTGTCTTCCCTATGCGTCAGAGTCGCCAGCGCTGATCATGTCTAGATTGGTGCCCTCATCGCCCACTGCATCCTCTTTTGGGGAGGTGATATCTGGCGAGCATTCAAGAGCGCTCGAAAGAGTGGCTCCGGAGACCGACATCACGTCCACATGGCTACCCACTACAAAGATGTGCCCTGGTGGTGGTATGGTATCCTCTTGCTAATCAGCTTCGTCCTCGGCACAATCGTGGTCACCAAGGAGAACATCACTCTGCCATTCTGGGCATTTCTCGTCGCGATCCTTCTGGGTACTGTCATCGCTCCTCTGAGTACGATACTGTACTCGAGGTTCGGCAACGGTATCGCTACCAATAACTTGTCCAAATTGCTGGCTGGATTGCTGCTGCCCGAGCGTCCGGTTGGGAACAGTAAGCTCATGTCCTCTGGCGCAATCTCACCTCTAGCGCTGATATTGTCTCGCAGTGTACTTCGCCGCATGGTCGCACAGCGTTATAATCAACACTGTCAACCTGTCGAATGATCTCAAACTGGGAGAGTACTGTATTCCTACCCTCCCTGTGCGCTTCCGCAGCTTCTTTTCCAACAACCCAAGCTAACGCTCAGACCTCTAGTGAAAATCCCCCCAAAGGTCATGTTCCTCACTCAAATCTGGGGCACCGTCCTCGGCGGCTTCATCAACTATATCGTCATGGAGTCCATCGTCTCCGAGAACAAAGCGCTCCTCATCGACTCCAACGGCAACTCTTCCTGGAGCGGCACCACGATCCAAGGATACAACACCAATGCGTCGTCCTGGGCTCTCGCCAGGTACATGTACGCCTCGGGCAAGGAGTACTTTATGGTGCCTCTGGGCATCCTCGTCGGTGCCGCCCTCGTCATTGTCCATCGCATCTTCACAGTGGTACGCAATATGCCCCACCCTTCTCCACTCCACCATCCTCGCGCCGAATGCTCTAACAGAAATCACACCCTCAGTTCGTCCCTCGCATCGGTAAAATCGCCACCAACGAATTCAACTTTCCGCAGTTCATTCAATACGCCGGATACATCCCCTACAACGCCTCGCAAACCTGCGTCATCATGAGCACAATGCTCTCGGGTCTGTTCGTGCAATTCTACCTCCGCAACTACAAGCCGGGGTTCTTCAAGCACTACATGTACATGATTACCGGCGCGTTCGACGGCGGAGCACTGTGGGCTTTGTTCATACTGTCGTTTGCCGTGTTCGGAGCGGCGGGGAAGACGGTGTTGTTCCCGGTGTGGTGGGGGAACAACACCAATGGGAATTATGATCATTGTCCGTCCTCTGGTTAGGGAGAGCTGGATCGAGCATTGGGAGATGAGAGAGGTGCAGTAGTAGGTAGTACTGCTGGCTGAATTTGAGAAAACACTGTACCTCGCCTCGAGAGCGCAGATGTTGGATCCCAACTGGAGAAACGTGCACCGCGTGGATTTCGCTGGAGTCCAACAGATTGAACTCGCCTTTTCTCCCATCAGCGAACCTTGAACATCAACATCGCCGTCGCGCACGACTCCCCAGGTCATCCATCTACTGCCCGCAGAAACCTCATTGCCCCGCGCCTCCCTCCTCCTCCGTCACAATCGCCACGATCGAGAAAATCCCACATCCCCCTCCGCCTCCCCAACAAACTTCCCCACTCCCATCTCCACCACCCTTTCACTCAACAAATCCTCCCCGTCCCGCATCACCCCACGATCAATCGGATCCCAACTCCCCTCCAACTCCCACAAATGTCCATCCCTCCCCTCCACAAACGTAATGAAATGATACCCGACCTTCTCCCGACTCTCCGGCGCGCGAGAATCCCCCTCCACCGCAGCCCGCAGCAGCCATATGCACCCTCTCCAACTCCACCGAGTCATACAACACCCTCGCCCGCTCCACTCTCCCCAACGGCTCCGCTTCCTTCAACAATCCATCCATCAACGTGCCTTTTCGGACAAATTCCCTCGCCGACCCGTTCCCCACGGCGTGCACGAGCGAGTAGCCCGTCCTCGCGTCGCCAGGCGGCTTCGCCGCTGCCGTTGTCGTGTCGGGCGCGGACGCGGTGGTAAACGGAGCTGGGGGCGATGAAGATGAGGGCGTGGATGGGGCGGGGGATGGTGGGGAGGTGGGTGGTAGATGTCGTGGCAGGTGAGGGTGGGGGAGACGCCGAGGTTGTGCATGAGGGTGGTGAAGACGGTGGGGTTGTTTTCGAGGGGGATGAAGGATTTTTTGCCGGTGGGGGAGAGGGTGACGCCGGGGGTGATGGGTTGTTGTTGATGATGTTGTTGGGTCATGATGGTATGTGTGTGTGATTTGATGTTGGTTGTTGTGGTGGGGGGGGGTGTGTGGTGGTGAGGGCTGATGGTGGTGAAGGTTGATGAAGGGCGATGGAAGGTTGATGGAGGTGGTGTTTGTTATGAATTGTAGTAAGTACTTACTTACCTCATATGCACGAAGCTGGCAGGCAGGCAGGAGCTTCACATGTCGAGATACGTCTGGTTGAACTCACATTGCGCAATGGATATTCTTCTCTCTGAACATAATCGCAATAAAAACGTCAGATAACCACAGTTTGTAGGGAAATTTGTTGAAGAGATCCGTAGACGAAGTTGCTTGAGTCGGATGGATTCGATAGTTCTACTTCTACTTCTATCCTTCAAAGCCGAGGCTAGGCTATATAGGGCTAGTTCTAGTTCTAGTTCTAGTTCTAGGCTACACCCAGAATGAACCCCTCCCATACCAAAACCAGACTCCATCAATATCTATCGACTACAACTGATATCTGTATTCCTCATATTCCCACGATTTGAAACTATTCTCCAAGATATCAGGTAATCCAGAAATACCCCCCCCCCAACAACAACAACAACAACAATATGGCATCATCAAAACCCTACTCCCTCACGCCCGAAACGGCCAACCCTCCCCGCAACAAAACAATCCTCATCACAGGCGGAGCAAGGTAAAGCCACATAACATATATACACTCATACAAAATCAAGAAACAAGAAAACACTAACCCTCCACCCCTCCCTCCTCCCAGCGGCATCGGCCTAGCAACAGCCCTCTACCTCCACACCCCCACCTACTCCAACAACATCGTCATCCTCGACAAAACCCCCAATCCTCCCGCCGTGCACGAACTCACTTCCTCCCCCCGCTTCCTCCACCTCCCCTGCGACATCCTCTCCTGGCCCTCCCAACGAACCGCCTTCGCCGCCGCCGCCTCCCACTTCGGCCGTCTAGACGCCGTCTACATCAACGCCGGCGTCGCCGAAGTCGACGAACAGATCTTCACCGACGTCCGCGACGATGCCGGCGACCTCGCCCGTCACCATCGACGTGGACATTCGCGCCGTGGGCGATACGTTGAAATTGGCCGTGTATCACCTTCGGAGGGATTCCACGTCCGCGTGTCCGAAGGGTTCCGGGCGCGGACAGGGCGGGAGTATCGTCATGACGGCTTCGTTGGCGGGCTATCTCGCCTCGGCCGGCGCCCCGCTGTATTCGGCCGCGAAACATGGCGTGGTGGGGTATCTCCGGGCGTTGAAGGGGGATTGTGCCAAGGTGGGGATTGCGATTAGTGTCATCGCGCCGGGGATCACGCTCACGCCGATTATTTTGGGGAGGAGGGAGGGGCAGAGTTTGGAGGAGTGGGGGCAGGAGATGCATGGGAGGGGGTGCCGATTAATTCGGCGGAGACGATTGGGTTGGTGGTGGCGAATTTGATGGGGGAGGGGGAGAGGGCGAATGGGAAGGGGGTGTTGGTGCAGGCGAATCGGTGTCAGGAGTTGGAGGGCGGGATTGCGAGGAGTAGGGAGACGTGGATGGGGAGAGAGATGCTGGAGCGATTCAGGGGCGGGAGGGAGGCGCCGTTGTTTCCGAACAAGTTGTGAGTGGGAGAGGTTGGGTGTGCTTGCTGGAGATATCTTGGTATTCAGCGGAATCGTTGGTCGACTACCTTGACCATTCCATGTTGCTTGGGTGGCGGGTTGATGCTGAGAGGATGAGCTCGCCGCACATGGAATTGTACGGAATTCGGACGCGAAGCGACGAGCGTTCCCAAATCGATGTCTCTCATGGTATGCCTGCCCTGTCCTGTCCTGTCCTGTCCTGCCCTGTTCATTTTGTGATGATGACCATCAACGCCTTCCTACTTTTTCTCCCTCCCCATTCCAACACCTTGTATCCACCCAACCTCTAATCCACACTTACACCCTTGGCCTTCAAATCCTTCCTCGCCGTCTCAATCTCCTTCATCAATTCCTCATGCGCCTCGGGAACGTCGTTGAATGTGAGAACACCCCAGCCCAGTTTCGCCAGGAGGTACGCGCCGAAGGAGATCAACGCCCAGATGGGGAGCTGCAGTGAGATGCGTCAATTGTGCTCGTCTGATATCGAGGGATTTGTGTTATGGGTGATGGCATACCACGGGTATTATCTCCTCTTGAATGAGGGCGGGAAAGGGTACGAGGCCGAGGACGCAGACTGTGTAGAGCTGTGGGACGGGAGGGTGTTAGCGAGGGGTAAGTGCTTTTGGTTTGGGACGTTGGGGAGGAGAGGATGTACGGATGCGACCAGGAGGCCCATGGAGAGGGTTTGTGCGGCGCGTGTCATGGTGGCGGTGGTGATGGGTGGGAAGGAGCGTGAGGTGGAGTGGATGTGAGTTCGGTCGGTCGGTCGGTCGGGATCAGTGAATGTCGGACGACGCGAGGTTGTAGTTCTTGTAGTTCTAGTCTACCTTACTAGCTGGGCGACTTTTCCAGGGAGACGCTGGTCGAGACGCCCAGGATCCTCATTCTGCCGATGTTCAGCCGGGATACAGGTATATTGACTTCAATGCTTCGGGAGTCGAGACTTCACCTGTATCAACCACCTTTCGTTCCCTTCCCAAGATACATCAACATCGGAGTCTTCTATCGACCAAGGAAGGCGACTCTGGCTTGCCTCCTGGAAGATCTTGGAACACTGATCGTTCACTGGAAAACTTCGATTGAGTCAATCGACGTGCGCTGACCTCCACCAGAGACATTCTTCTATTCATGGAAGGCGGAAAAACCATCGCATTGAAATAGTACTATCCCAGCGCATTGAAATAGTACTGTCCCAGGATACCGGTACAACTGGACTCTCCTGACTTCTGTCATTTCAAACCTTACCGCAACGATGGCCTCTTCCGAACCAGAAATCGACATGACTGAAGTCGAAGCGGCCCTCTCAAAGCTCTCCCTCACATCCTCGACTAGTCAAACCTCCACAGCAATCGCAACACTCGCAAACGCAAGCAAACAATCCGTGACCACACGCCAACGCCTAGCAACGTCAGAAACACTCAAGGCACTCATCGATTACATCGAGAGCCATCTCTCCACCGATCTCGAAACAGTCGACCTTGCTCTACGCTGCATTGCCAACGCGTGCGCCGACAATACTGAAGCACGGGACAGTATCAGTTCGCTCGGATTCTCCTGGGCTGTTCAGTGTTTTGCAATCAAGAACGACGATGTTTCGCTGTTGACTACGAAGGTATTGTACAACATTTGCTCAGACCACGAGACGTCGCAGAGGAAGGGCTTCGAGGAGAAAGTTTACATTCCCCTGATCGAATTCTTGGCTGGCGACTACGCGAGGAACCATGGAGCAGAAATGTCCTTTGCGATCGATGTCTTGTTCTGGATGGTGGGAATGAAGGCGAGCGCGGGAGGCAACACCAATGAGCCTTTATCAGACGAGCTTCTCGTGGACCTCCTTCTCCTTCCATGCGTGCACGCAAACAACGTCGACCTGGAAACGTTCGCCTCGCTTTCGGAGACAGTGCTGGCGTTCCTCCGCGATGCAAAAGAGCAAGAACATGTCGTCGCCAATGAGCAGCTCGACGATATATTCCGGATTCTGCACACCCAGCAGCTCAAAGCATCAAGTCTGGATACGTCGAACTCAGAGGAAGCGGAGGACTTGAAAGTCTTGCTTGCGTTGAGCACCAGTTTCGTGTGGATTCTATCTGACATCGCTGCTTTACCCGCCTTTTCCAAGACCTACAATCTTGAACACGAGCAAGTCAAGACTCGATTGGTCGGTCAGATAAAGGCTTTGGCTGAGCACCCGGAACAGAGCAATGATCCGGATGGACTACTGCTCACCGCTTACTGCCAGGTTCTGGGAAACCTGCTCTGGTCGTTGCCTGAGGGCGGGTCCGGGTCCCTGGTCGAGCGGGAACAGCTCCATCGATCTTTGCTCGCAATCATCCTGGCAGCGGGAGATCGAAAGGAAGATGCGGGTGTTCTGCACTCGGCAGCTGGACTGCTGATCCAGCTCACACGGCCATCGATGGCGGTGAGAGAGATCATCGGCGGAGAGGAGTCCGCTCGACCTGCGTTGGAGCGTCTCGTTCGACACGAGATGCCCAATGTGAAGCAGGAAGGCGTCAGATTGCTGCGGACGCTTGGGCAGGAGTGTCCTGCCAACCAGCAGCGGTTTGCCGAGTTGGCGAAGGAAGCGTTACTTGCGTCTGCACAAAGCAGCGATGCAAGACTGGTAGAGGAAGCGCCAAGTTGAAGGGTTGCAATCTCAGCGCCCGACCTTGCCGGCGAACTTCCTCCTCGTCCAAAGATCTCCGTGCTCGAGGTATTCCGCTTTGGTGACGACCAATGACCTCAACAAGTCCTCGTTCTGCGCCAATCGCGCACCGCCCAGCCACACGTTCTTGAGCGGATCTTCCGCCCTCGCCACCCTGACCACGTACTTCTCGTCCACCAACTTCCTCAAGTCACTCTCGAGTCTCTCAGGAAACCCCTTCAAGCAACTGCTTCCTCCCTCGACCACCACGTTCGCCAGGAATCCCTGCCACAGCCCCTTGGGCAGCGCTGCAAGACTTTGCATCACGGTACCTGCAATTCCTTCCTGCTGCATTCCAATATCACTCGGCGTGAACAACACTTCCGGCACCGCAAATCTCTCACTCCCAATCGGCAAGACCATCTCACTCGTGCCTCCAATCCCCAGCCGCCGTAACCGTGCGCTCTTACTCGGATCATGCTGCCGAGCGAATCCTCGCTTGAGCACTTCATAGTCTGGCAGAACATAATCCACCACTACACTAACATCGATCTCCCGCGGATCGTTCCTCCCTCCCTTCCACACTCTCTCGAGCAGATCCGAGAAATTGGTCGAGTCGGCCGCCACAAAGCACACATCTTCCTTGATCTCCTGTGAAATCCAATCTTCGCGATGCATATCCATCGTCCGACTGAGTTGATTTTGCAGGTGGTTCGTAAGCAACTTCCCTCCCACTTCCAGCCTGCGACAAGCAGCGTGGAGCGGTCGCCCATGATAAAGCGGAGTGACAGTAGTATGCGAATGCCCAGCATCGACAGCAAGCACCGCCTCCAGCGGCGTCCCAGCAGCAACGGGGAAAGTCCCCGCCGCAAACGGAGAAGGCGAAAAAGCCGTCAAAACCGGCGCAGCAACCCTCCATAGCGCCGCGAATCCAAACTCCTCAAACACCATCTCATCCGCATTCCTCTGCAACGCGGTCGGCGCACTCGGCGCTTCCGTCAGAATCAGATTCGTCCCGTTCGGATCGCAGTGCACGGCCGATCGAGAATCGAACATCGTCCGTTCCCAGATCGCTTTTTCGCCTTCCCAGTTCACCACGTAGCCTTTCTCCACGGGCCGGCGGATGTGCAGTTCGCCAAAGTCGCCGCAGGTGTCGAGGTCGGCGCCGATGTAGGTGAGTCGGTCGCGGTTGGAGCGCGCGATGCAGTTGGGGATGATGTGGCAGGTGGAGAGGGTGGAGGGGTGGGAGAAGCCGGCTTTGATGGTGTGGGCGCCGTTGTCGAAGATGAGGGTTTGAGGGGTTATGCGGTCGGCGGATTGGGAGGGTGCCGCCGCCACCGATTTTGGTTTGGCCATGTTTTGGTGTTGTGTGTAGAGGTTACGTTGTGTTTATATATATATACATATGCATGTGAAAGAAGGTCGACGCGAGTGAGGAACCCCGCCAAGACGCTCGACTTCAGATGCCGAACAAAAAGTTGCCCAGAGCATAATGGCCTCATTCCGTCGACGACAACAACAACACCTACATACCGCCCTCCACCATGGCGCCCAAACCCAACGACCTCACCGCCCTCCTCGACCTCATAACCTCCACGCAATCCCTCCTCCACCAATTCACCACCGCCCTACCTCCACCCCCACCACGATCCCCTCCCCACCCAACCCTCTTCACCTCCTCCGCGACGCCGCCACTCTCCTCAAAGCCCACACGACCAAAGTCTCCCTCCTCGCCATCAACAAACCCTTCACCCCCACCGCCATCTCCACCATCCTCCGGGACCTCTCCACGACCTGTCTCCCCACCCTCATGACCGGCGCCCAAATCTGCAGTGCGGAAGAGACGACGTGGGGGAGATTGATGCGCAAAGAAGTCACCGCGAGGGTATTGCGGGTATTCCGCGAAGTCGAAAATCTCCTGCTCGAACTGCAATCCATGGCGGAAGGGAAAGGGTCGGCGGCGGCGCAGAGGAGGAGGGATAATCTCAGTTCCACGGGCGTGGTGTGGGAAGCCTGCGACGCGGTGGGGGAAGCCTGCGACGCGGTGGTGGAAGTGGAGAAATTGGGTCTCGCGGGTTTGGCGGTGCGGAAAGCGGAGCAGTATCGCGACGCGATCGGGGACGCGATTGAGGAACTCAAGGAGTGGAGGGACGGCACGGATTTGGAGTCGGAAGGACACGACGATGTGTTGTTGGACAGTGGGGACGAAGGGGTGGATGGGGACGCGGAGAGGGTGGAAGAGATGTTTCAGGCGGCGAATAGTTTGCCGGCGGAGAGGGGGGAGTTGAGGGAGTTGGTCGGGGTGGTGGAGGGGAAGTTGAGGAAGGTGGTGTTGTTGTTTACGGCGGTGGGGAAGCGGAGGTTGAAGACTTTTGTTGGTGGGGGGAGGGTTGGAGTGTTGGATCGGGTGGTGGAGGGGTTGGAGGTGGTGCAGGGTGATGTGGATGATTTGGCGGGGTTGTTCTATGAGTTGGATGAGGAGGGGGTGAAAGAAGGATTGGAGAAGTGTGTGAGGGAGGCCAAGGCTGTCGGTAAGATTGTCCAACTCGATTGGGAGGGCAAGGAAGACGCTTTCACGGCGTGGAGCGCGAAGTGGGAGGAAGCGATTGGATGAATGGAGATGTCATTCGTGAGTCTCGACATGACCCCAATCAACGGCGTGTCGGCCAGCGATCCTCCTCCTCTACGTGGTATAAGGATTATACACCGCCCCATTATCATCCGTCCCCCTCTTGATCCTCCGATTCTCCACCTTCAAGAAGAACTTGGTCGAAACCGCAATCATCATCGCCAACGCCGCAAACACCAACATCAAAATCCACGCCAACGGATACTCGGGCCTCGTATCATCGCGAAAGAAATACGGCGAGATGATATTCCCGACGTGACCCACCATGTTCACAATCGCGCCCGCCGCGGCGCGTTTCTCGGGCGTCTGGCCGGCGCTGGAGACGGCCCAGGAGTAGACGAGGGCGTTGGCGGAGAAGGATCCCGGAGCGTAGAGAAAGGAGGCGACGTAGCGGGCGGCGACGTTGGGTGTGGCGACGGTGATGATGAAGCCGATCATTGAGGCGGTGAGGCCCGCTACGATGTGGTAGCCGCGTTCGCGGATGCGGTCCGAGTTGCGGGCGATGGCGAAGGAGACGGCTGCGCCGAGGAAGTAGGGTGGGGAGGTGAGGAGGAGGGAGACGATTCTGTGGGAGAGGGGGGGGTTAGTGGTGGGTGTTGTTGTTGTTGTTGAGGGAGGTTGGAGAGGGTAACCTGTTGCCGATTCCGAGGCCTTGGACGAGGATGGGGAAGAAGAAGTTGAAGCCGTAGCTTGCGGTCATGCTGAGGTTCAAGAACATCTGCAGAGAATTCAGCCAGAGAAACATCCATGCCAGCACCGTGTCGACGACTTACAAACAAGTACATCTTCGGATCCGTCATCACCAGCTTGACACCATCCCAAACCTTTCCACTGCCCGTAGATCCAGTCACACGATCAGCCTCAATCCTCGCAACGGCCAACCTCCGACAATCCTCATCCATAGTCCACTTCTGCGAACCCGTCTTCGACTCCGGATAATCCGGCAGAAGGAACAGCGCAGCAATACCACAAACAGTACTCATCAGCGCCTCGATAATAAACAGCCACTGCCAGCCCATGATCCCCGCGACACCCTCCATACCATTGAAGATCCCCGCCGCGAGGATGCCGGACATGGCTTGCGCGAGCACGAGTCCGGAGTAGAGGATCGCGATTCGCAGGGCGATCTCTTTGCGGGTGTACCAGCAGGAGAGGAGGTAGACGGCGCCGGGGAATAGAGGCGCCTCGGTCATTCCGAGGAGGAAGCGGACGCCCCAGAGGGTTCGCACGTTGGGGACCGCGGCCGTGCAGGCGGAGACGGCGGACCAGATGATTGCGGTGGTGGGGAGGTAGATTCCGGGGCGGACGCCTGAGGTTGGGGATGAGTTAGCGGAGAGGGTTGCGCGAGCGAGTGAAGGTGTTGTTCTTACGGGTGAGAAGCATGTTGGAAGGCAGCTGCATGATCATGTAGCCGACAGTCAATAAGGAGACTGCGGTGTTGTAGTCTTCGCCGCCGGACTCGAAGTTTAAGGATTCTCCCATGGAGGGTTTGGCGAGTTGGGCTTGTGCCTATTGTTGAATCTGTCGTCAGCGCTGCAAAGCATTGCAAGAATCGACAGTGCCTCGATTGAAGCAACACGAGATTATGCCACTCACAAGGTTCGTACGATCAAGGTAATTGTTCCAATAAAGGATCCAAAGCAGTGGCAAAAGGGTCATATCCAACCTCCTCACAAGCTTCTTCTCCGTCGCTCGCCAGTCCGGGAGGTTGAGGGCAAGGATAGGCGCTGCATCTTCGAAGAGTTCGGAAGCCTTGACACCTCCCGGAACCGCGGCGAGGAGTTCAGGCGTGATGGGCTTGTCTGGGTCAATGTATGGAACACTAGTCTGGTCGTAGTGTTCCACGCCGTGAGAGGCTTCTTTCTCCGCGATGGAGTTATCGGAAGGCGTGTCGATTTTGTAGGTGGCCATGATGAGCAGCGGTTGGGAGGAGGAGACGGAGAATAAGAGGGGAGAGTGTGAGAGGGAGGAAGAAAGAGAGGAAGGAGAGCGAAACTTATGTTTTGACGACTGAACGGGCTTTGATTTATATGCCTTCTTACTGCAATGCTCCGCACAGTTGGCGAACTGTCAATGCTCCACGCGCTGGTGGATCTCGGATGGAAGTCCATGTCCCATGGGGAACAAATCAAAAAGACTTGGTGTGTGGAGGATATCGGGCTTGTCGTTCGACAGCTCGTGTCGAGGGCTCGATGGGTCGTGATCACGGATGGCGTGCTAGTACATACGCGACTTTCGACGAGAGCTGGGCGCTTGGTTAAATGTTGGCAAAGTGAGTCTTCCTCGTTGGCAATGTTGTGTGCATATGTGGAGTGCTGAAGCTCAATGGCAGTTGATGGGATTGTGATGATGCGAGCCCAGTTGGTCAAGACTCGGCACAGTATGAGGTGTCAATGTCACCAATGGGAAACCTCCTCGGGCCGGTGGCAGGTACAATCCTCAGCGTCTCGGACTTGGCAGCGGGTAGGGCGAAAGAAGGCTTCTAGAAAACACTCACTTCGTCGTCGTATGCTGTTGATGAATAAGGGGCGTTTGGAACAAGTGTCGACAGTATCCCTCTTATCTTTCGAGCCGCCGTCATGACGACTCTACACAATCCTCGAATCGTCCATGGCCACGCTTCACCGCGAACATCCGTCCTGCATCGAATGACAGACCGAAGAAAGGCCCGGATCCTTCGAGCCTCCGATGCCAACGGTAACAAGTCCCGCCCAAGGCCGGCCATAACATGGACTGAGGTGGAACCCAGATGTTTCTTCCAAGCCTACGTCTTCTTGGCCGCGGTAAGTCCTCATCGAGGAATAACAAACGACGGGGTCTCGAAGACCTCTCTCTCAACGCATTCCCTTCCATATTTCAAAAGCAGATCTGGAGGAAACTGAGCGCCAGTCCTGTTTGAACAGCAGTCACAGCGTGCAGCGTATTGCAAGACTGTCAGAACTGCCGCGCATTGATGTTAGTAGCAGAATGGGATTGAACGAGGAAATAACCTTGACAGAAACGACGTGAAGTCGGAAGCCGGGCATCGTCATCGCGCTTCCGCCGAGCTGCACGGCGAGAATACGTGCGGCTCGGCGCCCGCGTGAGGTTCGCGTGTCGAACACGAGCAAGGCTAGTATTCAACCTCATATCTTCAATGCGGAGAGAAAACATTGACCGATGAGCAGCAAGACTTCAATACCGCTTGAAGCATGAACGTCAACGGACATACCGTCTCTTACCGTTCGCCGGTCAATCTGCCATGTCGTCTTGCCCACGGGGGCTGTACGGACGACTGGTAGCGAC
>AFIY01000683.1:0-20236 GCA_000223825.2 Zymoseptoria passerinii SP63
ACGCTGTTTAACCGTAATATATACGACCCTATCTATAGGTATTACGACCCCCGAGAGACTAGTTTCTTCCCCTATATCCCTAATACGCCTAGTAATATAACTACGTCCGGGCCTATCGCTAGTTTTACTATATATACCGGTAGCGAGTATATAAGCGGTAGTACTATAACTACCGAGGTACTCGGTGTTCGCCTATATAAGTTCGTTAATACTGTTCTATCTAGTGCGGGTAGTAATCCCCTTAAGGAGCTAGGTATGCCGCTAGGTTTAGCCGGAAGTAGTAGCTTCGGGGATAGTAGTAGACGTAGTAGGATATTCGGTCGTATATATACCCGCACCGTAAGTAGTACCCGGATATAACAGCTAAGTAGTAATTATAGCGGTAGTAGCTTTAGCCCCGGCAGCCCTAGAGGTAGTAGTAGTTTTAGTAGGAGTCTACCTCGCTCTAGCTCTAGCTCTAGTAACCTACCCCGAAGCGGATCTAGTAACCTCCCTAGGGATATATTAGACATCTTACTTACTATCTCTATCGTATCCGTAGATATCCGATTAGTACTAATAGACGAGGTCGACCGTATCTATAACGATATACCTACTAGGCTCGAATAGGTACTAGAAGTCCAGTCTTTAGATAGTATAATCTATACGGAGTGTCTAAAACTTATCTATAAGCGGGTAGCGCGGGCTAATCCTCGGACATTTAGGTATATTAATACCTTCGCTAGTAGTATTGCCCCGAAGCAGAGGGGGTATAATAACTATAGCTAGGGCCTAGACGCCCGTTATAAACTATGTACAATAGTTAGTAAGACATAGGGCTCGGGCAAGTACTAGGATAGTAGTACTACCGTCTTTAACCGCGTACATAACGTACTTAAGATCCTCCGTATATATATAGTAAATATAGAGACCGTAAGGGACAAGGCTAAAGCCGAAGGGTATAGTAAGGAAATACTTAAGAAGCTAGATAAGGAGCTTAAGGACTTCCGCGTAGCGTAGTCGGAATATACTTATAAGATACGTAAGACTATTAACAAGTAGTCCGCTACTAAGAAGACTAAAGGTACCGACTATCGTAAGGCGTAGGAGGTATAATTAGAAGAGGTCCGTAACAACAATAGTAATATAGATTATGCTATACTTATCTAACTCGGATAGTAGTCGTTCTATATATATAGCGCCGCGAATACTCTACTACGCGGACTCCCGCCTACGAATATAGTAGTAGATAGCGCTGTCGAGATCGGTGTACGTAAGTATCTACATTAGAAGAGTATATAGAGGGCGCGAATCTAGTACTACGGACGCTAGGCTAGAGGTAGCGGTAGCGGAGGTAGTAGTAGTATAGGCAACGGTAGTACGGGCAGCGGCGATAGTAGTATAGTATCGTAGGCGATAGACGACTCTGTTTTGCTAAGTCTATTAGGGTAGAAACACCCCCGATAGCGACTACCGTAGCCCCGACGGTAAGCAATATAGTTCGACGGAGTGCGAATAGGCGTTGTTTCCTTAATTCTAGGCGTTGTTTCCTCGTTTTAATACTAGTATATAGACCTAGTATAGCTAAAAGCGTTGATTTTAAGTAATAGCAAAGAATTTAAACGAAATGTATAAATATAAATGCTACCGGCTAGTATAGTTCTAGATTAAGTAGTAGCGTATCCCTATCGTCGCCCCCCCTTTACTAATATTATACAAGGTAAGTAGATTAACCTCTAGACTATGCTTATTATACCTTAGGGCATAGGCTTCTTCCGGTACTATAGCGACCCTTATATTACGCCGCTCTATATGTTTAATATTAAAGTCGTTAACTTAAGAGCTAATTAAGGAGCGTCTATCTATATATAGATTACGAATACTCGTCTTGTCGGGGGAACTATAGCGAGTAAGTCTAGGCAACGATAGAGCTACGAAACCCCGAAGGAGTTTCTAAACCAAACCCTATATATTATAGCTAGTATCCTTATATAAATGCCCTCCGGAATTCTTTACCCCGAATTCCTCCTCTAATACCTCGTACTGTTTCGTAGTAGCCTTCGTTAACAGTACTACCTTAATAAAGATAGTATTAACATCGTAGGTAGAGTTCTTACGGGCCTTTATCTCGTTCTAGTACCTCCCGTTCTCTAGCTCTAATAACTTATCGACTACGAGTCCTTTGCTATACCGACCGGCTATGTTTATAAATCTGTATATAAGAAGGGCATGCCGAAGCTCGGGTATCGAATTTAGTAGCAACTATCGGAAATATAGTATTTCTCGGCTATAGTTAGACTACCTAGCCCCGAAGAACACGATTGCTAATTACTCGAGGGATCGCTCGATATATCTAATGTCTATACGCCGTATAGCCTATCGTAGTATTATCTATAGTTCGGTAATATATATACGCCTAGTTAGTGCTAGCGTCGTAGTACTCCGGGTCTTTACTCCGTCGGGGTATGTAGTACCGCTATCGGGGTATATCGTACTACTATCGGGGTTAGTTTTAAACTACACTAATTTAGGATTATTACCGGTTAACTACTAGGCTTCCGGTACTAGGATCTAGTCGTATATATCCGATAGGACAGATATATATACAGTAGGCGAGAGCTGTTGTATAGCATCCCGAACTACGTTAATATCGGTTAACCTAGCGTAATCGCTACTATACGAAGCGATTAACCTCCGACGACGTATAGCTAGTACGAATAGCTATACAATCTATAATTAGTAGCCCTAGAGCACAACTAGACGCAGTTTCTAATATAGTAACTTCTTCTTAGGTAGGTTAGAGACCCCGAACTAGCTAATATTACCCTAGACCGAATATAAATCGGCTATACTACCTAGTTAATATAACTAGAAGAGCTTACTAACGGTAAAGTAGAGGTTTATAGTAGTGTAGAAGAACGAGGAGGGGCTAACAAGCTACTTACGGCGATTAAAGGCACGACTTACCTCGCGTAACTCTTACTTAACACTACGTATACGTATAGTAGTTAACTAATTACCGTATATAAGCTATAACCGATTGCGGAACATAGGATCCTCTATATTAAACTTAAACTTATTAATCTAGATATCCTTATATACGGCCGCGGTGCCGTCGATAGTTCCCTCGTTCTAGAAAATTGCCCTAATAGGATAGTAGTCGATCCTTCTCGGGGGAAGCTTATTAATCCCTAGCTACTTAGTATACTTACGGACGAAATTATCGCTACTTAGGCACTTTATATTAACCCCGAACTACGCTATTATTGCTAAATACATATAATATATAGATAGCTTACGAGCATATTTATTATTAGAATAGAGAGTAGGTAAGTTAAATATGTCCTTAGTCCTTAATAGTTCGTATAGGGTAAATATATCCTATATAAGGCTGCCTTCGGGGATATAGTCGCTCTTAATTATTAACGCGGTAGTAAGATTCCGTATAACATTACTAGTAGAGACCGAGGAATTACGTACGCGGTCTACGAAGTTTATATTGTTATATATAACATACGTCCTTAGAATACGAGTAAGGCGAATAAGTTCTTGCTATTATAGTTAGTAGGTATATAATACGCTATACGGGGTAAGACTACTTACCTTCTGCCTCCTAGCGTAATTGTAGAGGTCTATATTAATAGTAGTATAGGCGGATACAAGTCCTTAACCGGCTAAAACATCTAGTACCCTACGGTTAAGGCTACTAAGCGATAGATAGTCTCCTATAATGTAGGTAAGCTAATTTAACCTATTATAGTAGCGAGAATAGAGGAGGTTCGTAGTAAATATAAATACGCGCCGGTTAAGCTCCCTACGATACTACTCTACGATACTACTCCTTACTCTTACGGGAGCTACGAGGATTACGAAGTAACCCTAACAATAGTTCGTACTATATAGGGGCTAGGCTCCGTATTAATATATATACCTCTAGAAACTTATACGGCTACTTATATCGACGTATTTTATTATCTTTACCTTTAGACTAGTCTAAAGTAGAATCCTTATTAAGGGGACTAGTACTATCCTACCCCGAAGGTATTAGTCGCTACCCCGACGGTAGTATATTATAGTCTACCCCGTCCTCCTTAGTATCCTTAATATATAGCCGTATATATACCCTACGACTACCCTTACTACTACTAGATTTCCCGCTAGCTCCTTCTATAGGCTTCTCCCTCGGGGATACCTTCTTACTACCGAATTTTCTAAGTATAGGGACATACTCGATTAGTAGGTCTAGCTCTTTCTCGATAATACTACGACCTTAAAGTATCCTAAACCGCTAGCGGGCGACGTAAACCCTCTCCTTAATATATAGAGAGCGGCCTTTAGCTATATTCCGGCTATCCTTTATAATCTACGACTCTATAAAGTTAGGAACCGATAGGTAGTAATTATAGAGCCGCCGAAGAATGTCGTCGCGTTTCTTATCGATACGAGAGCGGTGCCGGTACCTCCGCGGACTACTAAAGGACCGGAGGATAGTATTAGGGTCGGGGAGTTCGCTTTTAGAGGAAGATAGAGATAATTAAAAGGAGTCGACGGATAATAAGAGGCTAGAGGTATCGTCGGGGCTATAGTAAGGGTAAGAGAAGTCCGAGTCGGTATATACTATAAGCGTATTACTAGTAGAACTACTAGAGTAAGGCGTATTCGGTCGACTAGACGTGTTTAGTATAGTTTTTAATAGCTTTCGGAGCAAAAAAACGCGTATATATATAGTAATAGGTATTTAACTAGTATATAGGAGTTTTTACTATAAGATATTCGCTATCGGGGAAGGAAATAGGACTCTACTATTTCCTTATGTAAAAGTTAACGACAACCTTATATAAAGGTATAGAAACTAGCTTAGACCTAGACCCTCTAGGTACTTTCCTCCTCCTATCGCTACTATTAGCTAATTTTAATGTAGATCCCTTAGACGTAAGCAGACTTGCCCCGAAAGAGAAAAAGTTTGCCCCGAAAGGGGCGCCAGCCCCGAAGGGGACTGGGTTGAAAACTCCGTCGCCGAAGGCGACAGGCTAGGCCTGTAGTTCGAGCCTAAGGCGAGAACTAAAAAAGTGCACAGAGCGGTTCTGATTCACATGAGATAGACCTGGACATCGTATGAGATCTCGGCGCGAGGCCTGGCTGGACCTGCATGCGTGCGGTCAAGGACATACCCGGTACATATCCTTGTGATCACGCTATTGTAAGGGTCCAATCCCATATCCCGACTTGTTGCCACCTCCAGTCCTCGAACTCATCGCCTTTGAAAACGAAAGACTTGACATGAAGTTTGATTCGAACTGGGGTTCGGTCGGTAGTTCCATTGCTGTGGCGCAGGGAAGTAGAACTACAGATGCCGATATCCCTCGTGCTGCAATACTGCAAAGCTTACCGTGATCAATCCCAGTTGTGGCCTTCCTTTGGGACGGGAGTCAAACGACCTAACGAGGGCAGACGCAACCAATTGCACCACCAGGCAGAACTCGTATTGCTCATGCGATTTCAAGGCCAGGGGCGTCCTCGGGAGTCAGATCGTGTCGACGACGTTCTCTGATGCGAGGTCTGAGCAGAACTCAATTGCTACAGCAGACTCCAGAGTAGTTGGCCCATCGGAGTGCCATCCTTCCGAATCTGGCCCAAGTTTGAAGGCCTGTCAAAATGGCAGCCTGCTGTGCTCCTCTGGATCTTACGATTATGATGGGCTGGATTGACTGACGGCAAACTTACTCTTCAAGCATGAAGCATAAGTCAGCCGTCGCCGTCGCCATGGACATTCTTTCCGCCTCCCGCATTCTCCACTAGCACTTCTGGTTCTCGAGAACGAAATTCCGCCTCTGCCAACCCGCAAGATACACGTCGCTCATCACCTTCGCGGCCTCGATCCCTCAAGACCACCTGCAGCTCTTGTCACTGCATCTGGGAAACGTCTTTATTGTCCAACCCGAACGTCGTGCACATCCGACAACGTCAAGATGCACAACCTTCTTCTCTACACCGCCTTCGCAGCATCCGCTACACTCTCTCTGGCCGCAGGCACAGTTCGGTTGCCACAGAAGCCTGGTCACCGTATCCTCAAAAGCGGTCCTATTGAAACACTCAAAGTGTACCAGAAGTACGGCAATGGAAACATTCCACCGGAGATTGTTACCGCCGCCGCAAATGCCCGCGCCCACCAAGAGGCCATCAAGGATGGCGCGTCCGGCAGTAGTCCAAACTGGCCCGCTACCGCCTATGATGATCAGTACAACGTACCTGTACAGATTGGCGATCAGAACTTCAACATGATGTGGGACACCGGCAGTCCTACGCTGTGGGTGTTCTCCGTCTTCGAGCCCCCAGGTGAAACCCAATGGCAAAATCGATATAGTCCCGGCCCGACCGCAGAGCTACTGTCCGGAGAGGAATTCAGTATCAGATATGGAGACGGCAGCTACGGAGTTTCCGGCGACGTGTACACCGACGCTGTCAAGTTTGGCGCTCTGACTGTTTCAAAGCAGGCCGTGGGGGCCGCTAAACATGCCTCGGATACCGTCACACAGGCGCCCTTTGAAGGCATTGTTGGGGCGTCGTTTGGCGGCTGCGACGCGATCTCTCCGGACCGACAAAAGACCTGGTTCGAGAACATCAAAGACACTCTTTCTGAGCCGCTGTTCACTGTCGATATCAAGAGAGGCGAACAAGGCTTTTTCGACCTGGGGTATATCGACCCAACCAAGCACACCGGTACTATCAATTACGTGCCTGCGGTTGATCCCACTTGTTATTGGCAATGTACCGTTGGTGGCTCTTCCGCGGGATCCGAGCCGATCAGTGGTAGTATCGGCAATGCCGTTGTCGACACTGGTACGCCTATCAACTACATCCCCGATGATGCTGTCCATTCCTACTACTCTCACATCCCCTCTGCGGTATACAGTGACTACCAAGCCGGATGGGTCTTCGACTGCGATGCTACTCTTCCGGACTGGAATGTGCAAATCGGCAGCCAGACTTACACGGTGCCAGGCCGGTACATGAATTATGCGCCGAACGTCGATCAGGACGGCAACCTGGACGGGACGTGCTACGGAGGCCTCCAAACCAGCCCTTACGACAGAGGTATTCTGGGAAGCGTTTTCATTCATGCTGTCTTTGTGGTGCATGATTACAACAACGGATCTCCGCGGCTCGGCTTTGCTCCAAAAGCATTGTACTCTTGAATGCTTTCCGCGAGATTGTCCGTGTGGCGCACACAGAGCAAGCTATGAAGGAGCTGCAAGATCAATCAAGGCTTGCTATCAAGATGGAGAAACACTCTCGCACGGAGGGATGTGACGGAGCGCCGAGTCTACTATCTCCATCGTTCGTAGGCGTCTAATATCGAAATTCTTCCTCCCGTTACACTGCGTGCCACAAGCCTGTGCCGTCCTGCGTTCGGCGTGCCGTCGAAGCGCCGCGCTGTATACGAGATGTCCTCCGTAATTTTGCTTCACGAGATCTATTGTTGCCAGAACGGAAGAGCCATCACCTGATCAATCGTCAGCCGGGCTCTAGGATCAAGATTCATCATCCCAGAGAGCATTTCGATCGCTTCCTCGCCCAGCTCCTCGGCCCAAGCTCCCATCCTCAGGAATGGTTGTTCCTCCACTGCCGCCTCAGCCGCTGTTGATGCGGCTCGGAAAGCACTCCTCCAGTCCTCATCCTTGATCTGCTCGTAGAGACTTTCCGGAACGGGACCGAAGTAACAGAAATGTTTGATCACTACTGCTTGCTCGGGCGAGACACCGGCCTTTGCGAGGTCCTGATAATCTTTCAAGATGAGGAAGTCTCCCCCTCCCAGGGCATAGAGGAACTGGGGATCGAGGTCAGACTGGTTGTTGCTTCTCGAATGTACAACTTACTACCAGACCCAGCGAATAGATGTCCGATGCCCTGTTCGAAATCCCCGTCTGGCCTTCAGGACTTCGCCACATGGCATTGCCTACGGCATGCCGTGTAAGACGAGTCTCGCCTTGTTTGAGTTTGCAAGCGATGTCAAAGTCGCCCAGTGCTACTTTTGTAACTACTCTCTTGCCCCCGCGCCGCTGTCGCATATCCAGTCGACCAAAACGTTGTCTGGCTTGACATCTTCCACAGATCAGTCAGTTCTATACGTTCTTGAATTGTGCACAAGACATACCAGCGTGAATCCAATCCTTCGAACGAAGTTCTTGAATCGCCTCTCCAACGCCGCGCATAATCTTCAGTCGTTCATCCGGCAGCAAGGCCGAGTCTTTCTCAAGGAGAGCGAGAAAGGTATCCCGGAAGTAAGCATAGACCAGGATAGACTCCGCAGTGTTATAGTCTACATGCATGCGAAGACATCGGGGGGACGGAAAGTCGTTGGCCATACGTTGAGATAGATCGAAAACGGGTTTCGGAACACGTTTGAAGACGAAGCTCTTGCCTTCGGATCTGCGTGGCTAGTTAGATCATGTATTTCTTTCTTCCAGGTGCAGTGGAACGAACTCGGTTTTCATTATGTCAAAGCTCCTGTCTTGAGGATGCTGTCTGAAGACTGTTCCATTGGGATATATGCGACCAGAGTCTCCAACGATGGTTGAATTCATCCGGACGCTTGGATTGCATGCGCGGGAGAAGGCGGGGGCGCGAGCGGCGCAGTATTGTCGCAGCATGTGGGATGCAATGGCTTGCAACACACGAGGAAGATTGCGCGCGTCCCTCGGTCTTGCCGGCGAGTTGGAAGCGACTAGGGTTGTCGCAGTCACTTGGGCCATATCCCGGCGTTGGTGCGCAAATAGTAGTTCTATTCATCTACTTGTATACCCCTTGGACGACTTGGTCCCTCCAGCTGTCGTAATTATATCTCTCATGTCTGCCCTCCCGTCGACCACATCCTCCCCAGCCATGGTCTCCAAACTCTTCTCCGCGTCCGTAGCATTCACCGCCACCTGGTCATCCGTGCCATGTCGATGCCCATGCCGATCCTTTGACTTCTCCTCCATCCCCTCCTCAACATCCCCGACCACCCTCTCGCCCGTCTCCCTCCTCATCAAATGCCCTCTAACCTCCTCCGTCTTCCCATCAGCACTGTTCCTACTCTTCTTCTTCACACTCCACCCGCCATGCCAACCCGCCCATCCCTCTTCCCACGGCCCCCTCACCAACACGACAACCAACGCCATCAAAATACTCGCCACACTATAACTCCCACTCGCCACCCATCCACCCTTCTCATACAACCGCGCTCCCACCGACGTCCCCGCCAACTGCCCAAAGAACGTAAACACCATAAACGCCGTATTCGTCCGATTCCTCGCTTTGGGCTCCACCGTGAAAATCGAACTCCTCAACGAAATTTGACTCGTCTGCATTCCAAAGTCTCCAAACCAAGCCTGTAGAATCGGTCCCGCGACCGTGAATGTCCCCGTGTACGTTCCGATCGTGATGCCGAGGAGACACCAGCAGATCCCCAACACGACCGTGAACAGCGGCACGAAGCGGTCGATGACGAGTTTCGCGTAGAAGGGACTGCAGAGCATGCTCGCGATTCCGATGAGCGCGAACAATCCGATGACGACCGAGTCGTAGTTGTACGGCGGAGAAGAGAGGAGGAAAGTCACGGTCGTCCAGAAATTCGTAAATGTCGCGGATACGAAAAACGCCACTGCGCAAGCCTGCACGAGAACGGGATGTTTGGTCAACATCATGACCATACTCCAGAGCATTTTGAAGTAATTCAGTCCGTCGGGGTTCGTGGACGGGTAGTCTGGCATGAAACACCACAGCAAGGCGAAGATTAGGTACTGCAGGCCGACGGAGAGGTAGTAGATTGTGCGCCAGGAGGTGTATTGCGTGACGACGCCGGAGAGGAGCCGTGCGATGAGGATACCTAGCATCAAGCCGGAGCCGACGATGCTCAGAGCGGTGGCGCGGCGGGCGGGAGGGGCGAGGTCGCCGACTAAGGGCATCATGAGTTGGGGAGTTACGGTTGTGATGGCGACGAGGAATTGGATGGCGGAGAAGACGCGGATGGAGGTGGTGGTGCAGAGGCCGATGCTATCAATCCGTGAGCCCACTTTGTTCCAAGACAACTTTGCCATATTCGAGTCCATTACCATAGCGTTGCCGTAACAAAGATGAGGGAGAGGACGAATGGTCGTCTTTTGAACAGATCTCCCAGAGGACAGAGGAAGAATAGTCCCACGGCATAGCCTGCCTGCGCCAGGGTCGGAATCTGCGCGACTTCGACATAGTCCACGCCGAAGTCTTCAGCCAGGATGTTCAGGATGGGGTGATTGTAGTAGAGATTTGCGACTGTGAAGGCTCCGGCAAAGGCGAAGAGGACGTTCAATGCGGTGGAGAATTTGGGGGGTGAATCCGGATCCCAGCGACAATTTGGTGGTGTCCAATAGAGGATATTGATGAACCGCTGCCATGTCAATCGTGAGGCATCGTCATGTTGCTGGCTTTGGGACCCTTCACGGGGATGGATGAAATCGTTGTTCGTTGTGAATGATGTCGACGATTTCTCCACAGCGCCGAGGTCGGCTCCCGGTTCAGATGAGGTGGGCCGAGAGGTTGGCGTTGCATCGCCGTGAGTCTTCATTGTTGCCATGTTGTCGGCGACACCACCTCCATGACCTTCTCGTAGTAGAAGCGGCAACCGAGTTGTATGCTTCACATTGACAGAAGTGTAGTAAAGAGTGAGCGAATGGAAGGCGAAGATCCAACGAGCTCTGCAAATCTATTAAGCGAAGCGCGTCGATCATGAAGACTTCCCGAAGTCCGAGACGGACGGATATGGAGGCGGAAGAATAGCACTGCATAATGTAGGCGTGCCGGTTTGCCGGTAGCTGGGATGCGGAGCGACCTGCTTTGGAGAGAAAAGAATCGTATTCATCATTGACCTGCTTTGGTTGCAAACACACGCAGCGCGCCTGTCGCTGTCGCTGGTCTAAAAAGCCATGCTCGTGGTGTCCTTCGATCGTTATCACGACCTGCCCAGCTCTGTCATTCATTCGTACATCCATCGCAGCGCTTGCAGGATCAAAACCAAAAACGCCGGTGAAGGAAATGCTCAGTCTTTGTCACGCCGCCCCCAAGGAGTCGCTGAAAACGTGCAGCTTATACAATCGACCACTCCGAATCGGAAAAGCCACTCACTCCATCAGCGGGTTGATGTACTGGAACGGCATGGCTCTCTACGTCTCGCTGGCGGCATGGCAATGTGCTCCGATTGGGATGCTCAATATGCTCGAACGTGTCTGAGCCAGAGTCGCTGCCAACGTCGTCCCGAACGATCGACGTGTCTGCAAGGTTCGAGCTCGCGCGTACAGCATGCGTTGCACTGCCCTGGTAGTGCTCCTCGACTCCGGAAGGACTGTCAACAGCATCTGAAATTGCCCTGCTCGAAGCACGCCGGGTAGGGCGCATGAGCAGAAAGTCGTCCTCTTCCGGATCGTAGGCCAGTTTCTGATCCTCGAGATTGTCTCGCATCTGTGTCGCAGTCTTCAAAGTCCTGTCTCTGCTGTCGATTCGCCCGTCTTGCTGGTCCAAGCCTACAATTCGCTGCTCTGCGCTGAAGTCCCAATCAAGGGGACCCCGCAGAGGATCAAATCGAACATGCCGATCCTCGAAGTTGTACATGATCTCTTGCTTCGTCAGATTTTCGTATGCTGGATGATGCGTGGAATCGATTTCATCGAAATGAAACAACGGGCCACTGCTGGCATTGTTGTACGTCTCCGCAGCTCTGACCTCCGGCGTGCGAGCGGCGTAAGTGTCGGCGACCCAGTCCGCGAGAGCATCATCCGCGTAGTCCACGTCGTCCGCTATCTCGCTCGGCTTCGGTTCCGGCGTCGTAGATTGGCGCTCGTCTCGAATATACGTCTTGCCAACAGAGCTGTGCTGCTCCCGCATCTTCCGCAGGACATCCTCCAGGTCATCCGACGCCTTCGCATTCGCTTCGTCTTGAAAGCTCAAATTCATCACTTTCAGCACCTTACGCTCGTCGTAATCTTCCTGCTTTTCGTTGTACGTCAGAGCGGAATTCCGGGACATAGCTGCCGTACGCAAGAGGTGAAAATGCTTGCGCTTCTTCGGAGTGGCAGGAAGGTCGACCTCCTCCGAGCCGTGGAAGTTGAACATTTCCTCGTGCGTGCGTTGCGGGGAGGATGCCATACGGGAGGCACATGCTTCCAGCGCGTCGCGTTTACTTTCGTCCTCGAAGCCGCGTCTCATATTCTCCTTGCATATGTCTTGACTGAAGGGCAGCAGGTCCTTGACCAGCTGTCGGAAGTCGGCCGTGTCTTCAAGCATGCTCAGGTGGGAAACGCAATAGCTGACAATCGTGTTGGCCAACGCGGTCTCTCCAGGGAGGTGCTTGTATGCATATCGAATGCCTTCGATGAGGTCAATGGGCCTGTCCGGGCTTGAGCAGCCGAATTCACATTGTCTGATGACATTGACATTTGCTTGGTCTTGCAGCGTTGGGAGGTCGTAAATTGAGGCGAGGTGGTATAGTTGAAGGTGCAGCAGAAGGGACGAGGGCACGTCTGCGTAAATGTCGCCGTCCTCGGTAATGGAGTATGATCCAGACTGGAGGAAGCGTACAAAAGGTCGCGCTGTGTCCGAGTTGAGGTTTTCGAGGTGCAGTCTTGGGCCAGCGCGGGTGGGCTCGAAAGCTGCTGCTAGCAGTGGACAGCTCTCTTCAATCTTCCGCAGAGCAATGCCTGGGACGGATTCCACGCCATGGCCGCAGCTCGACGGATATGTGATTGTCCCCGGTCTCGGACCGCGCCGAGTCAAGCTCTTATTATGCTGAAGGTTTGGCGCGCTGGCGCTCTGGTCATCGAGAGGATTCTCGCCCAAGCTCGCAGGCATTCGCTCGATCTCAACGTCCATCGCCGAACGTAGACGTAGATCTAGCGACTGGCAATCGCCAAGATCTCACGATACAGCTGTTCGAGAAGTCAAGAAATGAAGACGTGTGAACTGATGAAAAGTCGTAGACGAACTCAATGTTGATGTTGGAAAAAGGACGATGAGTCGCTGGTTGAGTCGCGACAAGATCAGGCTGCCTGGAGACTCGAGAGGCGCATGGAATGGCTAGGGGTCTGATTGGACGACAACATGTGAACTGTGCTGTGCCACAATCCTTGCCAAAGCTTTGCTCCTCCTCCACAACTATTCCTCGCAGAAGAGATTGAGACGTTTTATTAGTGCTGCCCATGTGTCTTGACCATCAACATACTGCGTGGAACTCATGCTTTGCTTTTGAAACTGCTCATACTTTAATTGCCCACTCGACATGCGGATGCGAGGTAGAATAGAGTACGTGATTCGAGCTACGTTGTCGGATTGCGGAGATATTGCCATGTATACATACAGATTCGCCAATGACGAGATGAACGAGCATCGTCAGGTCCGTCAACACCGACGTCAACTCCAATGCACAAACAACCGCAAAGCAGTATAATCATCGATACTTTGTGCATTGGCACGCGCCATATTGGTTGCTATCCACGTCTCCATATTAGTGTGGCGCTTAATGGGCGTTCCAAGGAGGCAGGGAGAGAGAGAGAGAGAGGACTGACCACGAGCCGCCGTTCCAATAGATGCCGTGAAGGGGGTCTGCTATATCAATACAATGATGGTAGCAAGCTTGCGGCTTCGCGTGCTTGTCGCACCACTTGTCCTTATCGAAAGAAGCGTGCGTCAGCGGTCGTCCTGGGCGTGGCATCGAAGTTGGCAAGAGGGAACAATCATACCGCGACAATTCCGGGAGTGATCATGCCGACGACAATGGCGGCGATGAGAGTGGTGAGCTTCATTCTGTTTGAGATTGGGGTTTGTGGTCGGGTTGGGTTCGAGTAGCGCGATGTTGAGATGGTTTGTGGTTTGTGTGGTGGTTGAGTTGAGGGAAGGAGTCGGGTTGTTGAAACAGAAGAAAAAGCAAGAGGAGCGCTGGGTGCTTATGTTCAAGTGGCCACTCTCTACAAATGGGGCTCACTCGCCGGACAACTCCGCAGATACGAGGTACCCCATGAAGCCCACCGGCTTGGACACCTTTCCAAACCTCCAACCTGGTCCAAATTCAATGGTCTCTGCATGCTACAACTGACGAGGAAGCATAAGACAAGAGCCCGGTTCCCTGGAGCCAGAACCGACGTTGACCGGGCCAATGCGAGGCCTCGAGCAAACCGCCGACATGGAAACCCGCCGACATGGACATGTCACATCTTGTATATCGAGCAGGGTCTCGCTATTCCTGTCTGCAAGGATGCGAACTTCAAAGCAGAGATAAAGCGGTGTTCTGGCTCTTGGAGATACTGCCAACATTTCGGAGGATCTTGCAGATTCGAGAGACCGTCGATGCTTGTGGCCGATGAGCGAGCGTCGATTGAGTAACATATCGATGGGGAAGCACCACTCCCCAGTCCATCGGCGCTTGGTCCATCGACGCCCATCGACATGCTTTCCGTCGCGACGTGGACCTTGGCTTGCAAACCCTCCCTTTGGTCGTCATGAAGTGTTTCGATGGGTAAGAGGTCCAGAGTGTTTTGCGGCGTACAAGAACAGCGAGCGCGATGCCCCTTCTGCAGCAGGAATTGGCAGTCACTTGGGATTATAATGGCTTGAGAATGCTCCTCCGTAGGCGGGCTTGCTTTTGGTACCAAAGTCTGTAGCCAACTCCGTTTGCCTGCAAAGACAGTTTCCCATTCCGACGCGCTTCACTCGCTGTATACGATGTACTGCCAACCTTGCCCACAAACAGCGGCACTCCAAGACAAGAAACTTGCCCGGTCAGGAGTGTCGCACGGGCGGGGCGACATGGTGTCTGCAGGTTGAATCAAGTCCAACATCAAAAAAAAGCCTCGTGGGGAGTGACCCGGAGGCTGGGACCAGGCTTGTATCGCCAAAGCAAAGTTTGATTGATTGACCGTGGGCTCCTGCTATCGTATCGACTGGAGAGTCAACTATACCAGAGCCCTTCCGAAGCATGTGTACCTGAATTGCTGGGCAGCTTCATCGGAGACCGACACGGCTAGCTATGCAACCACTTCTCGCAAACCACTCAAACCACTTCTCGCGATCCGCCTGTCCTCCCCCAGTACACTCCGTTTGAACGAGCGCCGTCAATTAATGTCGACTGTCTGGCAAGCGCACTGTCCCTTCGAATTGCTACGCACGTATTCAAGTCAGCACACCGATGAATCTGCGACACGGAGTTGGGGGTGTCCAACCAGGAACCGCCGATGTACCAGCCCGGGAAATCGACCACGCAGTGAGCCTGGCACGCGCCTGCTCTGGCGCCTCGGTGGCAATATTGATCCTAATCGATGGAAGCGTGAGTTAGCGATATGCCACTCGAAGTCATGATAGGAGTGACCGTACGGCGATGACTCCAGGAGCGACCATGCCGACGACAATGGCGGTGATGAGGGTAGTGAGCTTCATTGTCGGTTGGTCAGATGTGTTTGTGTAGCGGGACGGTGGTGTGGTTTGCGGTTTGAATTTGGTAGTCGCCTTCGAGGTTGGGAGTGGGAAGGGAAGAAGAAATCGCCGGAGCGCTTGCTGCTTATTATATGTTCAAATTGGGACCACCAGCGGACAATTCTCCACAGCTCAGCAAGGGTGGGAGCCTTGTCCAAAGTTGATGGCCTGATTGCTAGGGAAATGGTCGTCTTACTGTAATACAGGGTATCTTCAGGCCTTGAGTGGCGCCGGCCTTAACCGACAGTGCTGACAGCCACAGGCCAGGTCGAAACGGATAGCATGCCGATGCGTGATCATGCGTCCACCCACTGAAGATAATTTCCCAAGCCTGTAAAGATGATGCTGTGATTCGTGAAAGGAGCATGAGTGATACCCTGACCGTTCTTGATGAGGATTACCAAGCTTGCGTGAGCGCCCTTGGGGTGTAATATTGCCTCAATATCACAACTCTTGAGGGTCCTTCATATTCATAGAATGATCATCGTTACTGTTGATGGCCGGCGGTGCTGCCATATCCGATATCAGCGTTGATCTGCTCACACTGCATTTGCTCCTGTTATTATACATCCGGCATTGACGCCGTAGTGCTATCAGCTCTTCCTAATTATTAACGCCGTCCAGTTAGACATTGCTAACGAGAGCCTCTTTCGGTACTAACCGAAACTCCACCGCTCCGAGATTAGTCGTACGACGTATTGTACGCTGTTGCTAAGGGAGGCCATGGAGTCACGGAGTAGTTATTCTAGTCATGACCAGACCTTGGGCTGAACCCTGACCCACGAGATCCGGTAGGACCAGTCGGCAGAGGGCGTGTCAACACTCAACAGAGCAAAAGGTAGGTTTTCACTCAATCTGGCCATCAAGCCGAAGCACGGAGGTCAGTAGTCATTACGCCATTGATGATTGCCTGTTTGCTGTCGAAACGCTGTTCATCATCGGCGCAGATGACCACTGGAAGTCACACTGAGGAGCGATGCGCTGGGTCCCTCTCGCAGCCTGGAAGGGGCGGTTTACCCGTTTCGTGCAGAGATGCAAGATCGCGAAGTTGATCATAAGCGCGGATTCCTCCTCCCGAACCTGTTCAAGTGGCGAACGAGCGGTTCTGTTGATGGACCGCGGGATGAGTGGCATAAGATAAGGAGAAGAGAGCGATGGGGACACAAAGGCGTCTCCTCGGTTGGAAGAGACAAGACCATTCGAGTGGGTGACGTGCCCGCTGAGCCATACGCCCGTGGAGTGCCGGGTAAGGCGAGCAAAGAAGGATGTTGTATGTTGTATGTTGTATGTTCTATGTTGTATGTTGTATGTTGTACGTATATTATATACGTCTCTTCTTTCTTATAGGGGCGAGGGGACTCTTCGCCGGACCGATCTCCGTGGGGCCGCCCGTGCCGTCGTCCAGTCCCACACTTCCCTGTCTCAACCGCAGGAACGCAGATAGATATGGTCAACGAATCCGATCATCTCGCAGCAGACAGTGGAAGGAGGGAAAATAAGATAAGAAAGAATCCCGTGAATACAATACATACATACATCCTCCCTCCTCATGGACGGCCACGTACAAACATCACCTTGATCCGCCAACAAAGGCACAACACATCACACTTCCACCACCACCACCACCATCACAACAAAAGAAACCATGGGAATCTTCTCCATCCTCCCCGAATACCTGTCCGGCCTGGAGACATGGCTCGCCAGAATCTTCGTAAGTACATCGTCTTGTACTACCACGGGGATAGCTTTCCAACGTCAAAAGGCGAGCGATACTCATCAAAACACCCATTTTCAAGCTCTTCTTCTCCATCGTCATCATCGGTCCTTGGTTATTGGTGCTCCTCTACGACCTGCTGCTCTACATCTGGCGCTCCGCAACATACGAACTGCCCTACATCGGTGGTCGAGCACGAGGGAGGCAACGGCCTAGAGCGCCCAGTCTGACCGCGCGTCCCACCGGGCATGCACGGCAAATCAGTCTCCCGACGCTTCCGCCGACACACCGGTACTCCGAAGGCGATGGTGACACGGCGACGGCGACGGGCAGGCAGCGTAGTGTCAGCAACACGGCGCCGAGGAAATCGACTCGCTTGCACGAGGATGATTGAGGAGTTCCGCGGGTTGGAGCTGTGACGAGGTGAGATGATGGAATTGATGCCGCGAGGGATCGTCTCAGAGGAGTAGCTCGATGCGAATTTACTGCAAGTCGAGTTGCACGCGGTTGCCTGAATTGTACCGCGTGACCGAGACAATGTCGGTCGGATCTTAGCATCGGCCCCGGCGTCGACGGTATGCATGTTGCCGATGACTCGAAGCAGGAACATGGATTTGATATTTCTGCCTTTGGATATGTGGAATCTCTTTACCTGAACTGGTCGCGGAGTCGGAACTTCTTCTACTTACCTCTCTCTACGAGCAAGTATCGACGAAGCAGGGTATCGACCAACCCCCACGCACCCTAATTCTTAACCGACGTTGCTACACCGACTCCACGAATCTGGCAATCACGGCGTCACGATCCATCACGCCGCCCTCATGGCCAAGCATTCACCTTCGACTTCACCGCACCGGATCCTATACCAGCCGCACTCCGCCGTACCTCATCCCTATCACAACCTTGCAGGCGGCGGCCTCCGGAGCAACAGCGTTACACCCCCGATGCACGGAAAGCGACCGGAGCGGGGTGAGGGTCATGCAGCATCCCACGCTGTCAAGCGGCTGGCTCAAGATGAGAGTTCGGCAGTAACCCCGTCAGGGCGGTCTGGGCTGAGCCATTGTCTCTGCCAGATCGTGCTTGAGATTCGCCGCGGGACAGGCTGCAGGAACGAGGAGGTGTCGATGTCATCGAAGGTGGATGCGGGATGGCGAGGGTGGTACCAAAGACAGCCTTTGATATAAAAGAAAGACTCGAGCGGCTCTCAACATCCTCTCTTCTCCTCACGAAATTGAATCCACCTCTCCAACACATCATCATGGCTTACCAAACCTACCGCTACTCCACACCACGCTTCATGGACGACAGCGTCTACCGTTCCGGATCCTCAGTATTGTCAACCAGCTCCATCACAAGAGATCCTCGCCAACCACGAATAACCTTCAATGAATCTCCTCGATCCGAATACCGGCAAATCGCGGTGGACGAACACGGCATGGCCATCGATCGTCGTTCTCAGTACGAGGACAGCTTGTACCCGCCCTGCGGACAAATGGTCCGATCATATCGCGAAGATGAACGTCGGCGGTGAGTCGGTCCCTCGGTGTCGAAGGGATGAACGAAAGCGCTCTTCACTGACGCTGACGACACACATTTTCCAGAACAAATCCGGACTACCCCTCCTCCTCCGTCTCACCTCACTACCGTCCAATCCACCCCCGCCTCTGTCGCGACGGTCGATTTCCACCTTCCTTCTCGCGACCCCTGCATGTCGACGACTTCTGGTCGATGCCGGATGTGGATCTGCAACGAATTTTGCTGGCGTATGAATTGCGGCAACGGAGTGGAGATGGTCTGAGGCGGGGAGCGGGGGATTCGCAGTCGAGGAGGGCGGCGGATGTGGCGTTGTTGATGCAGTACTTGGGTCAGGAGAGGTTTGAGGACGCGATTATGATGAGGAGGGGACGGTAAAAGCCGGTGGATTGTGGATGTGCCGGATTTGGATGTATCAATAGATGGGAAGTAGCAATACCTGTCTGTCATGCTCAGCCAGTCAGTCCTGCGGTTTTCTACTTTGACTGTTGTTCTTGTCCGTTATTAAGTAAGCAGATAGCTTAGAGCATACAAAAGGAATCAAGTCCGACACCGTCGACGATGATGAACACGGACGGCTGCGTGATATGTCAACATGCTGAGTCATCCGATCCTTCGCTCCTTCGACTCGAACATACAAAGAACATTGTCGACACATTGATTTTGTCACGGTCAATCGACACTTCAGACCTTGCCGACCCCCATTCAGCTCACTTACCGCTCTATTGATCAAAAATGTCTCCATCTCCACCCGTCGGTCCAGTCTTCAAAGGCAGGCTTGACTCTCGACCCGTCACGCTTCGAAGGGAGAATCCGGAGGAGAGCGACAGCAGACTGTTGTGGACGGAAGACGAAGATGCCAGTATGAAATTTTGTCACTTCGAATGACCGTGAATCGAAGTCATGCTGATGGCTTTCCTCCAGACGAAGATTCCAAGTGGACGCCAGGACCGTCTCGCTCACATATCTTGGCCATGGTCCCAGATTCAAAGACACACCAACACCGACTACTCTACGTCGAAGCCAATCCAGAGGCCGAAGATGACAAGACCAAGTCGCCGCTTTTCTTCCACACCATCACCTGGGAGGATGTCGACTTGAACGATGACTCCCTCGCCCCTTCGGAGCACTTTACCAGCCTTCAAAAGCTCCCCTCCTCACACTTCCACATCATCATCTCCACCGGTTCCGGCACAGGACTCGCCTCTCACGTCTACAGCGACGTGCTGCATCCCCTCCTCTCCGCCTTCTCCCTCACTCCAACAGTCCACACGACCACCTCCCCCACCACCGTTCCCTCCCTCACCGAATCCACCTTCCTCCCCACCGCCCTCGCCGGCATAGAACAAGTCATAATCCTCCTCTCCGGCGACGGCGGCGTCCTCGACATCGTCACGACCCTCCTCTCCACTGCCCGCCCTCACCCCGCAACCTACACTCCCCCAAAACTGATCCTCCTCCCCTGCGGAACCGGCAACGCCCTCGCCCACTCCTCCTCCCCCCAATCCTCCCCGACAACCCTCAACCTCCCCTCCC
>AFIY01000682.1:0-43211 GCA_000223825.2 Zymoseptoria passerinii SP63
ATTCTTCCGCTTTTTGATCAAGTAGAAGAGGCTACGCGGCCAAGTCCTTTCATCAAGAAACATACCCTCGTCCTCCTATCGCTTAAAATACCTGGCCATCGATATCCGACCGAGCTTCAAAACGAAGACCGGATTCTTACCTGTCATCTATCCTCTCTATCCCCTTCCCAACCATCAAAACATCCACAAGACATCATGAACAACCAACCTCAAAAGCCCATAGCGGGCGTCGTCCGCCTCAGAGAAATGCTCTCCAATCCCTCCCACACCGTCATAGCACCAGGCGTCTACGACGGCATCTCCGCCCGCCTCGCCATCGCCGCGGGCTTCAACTGCCTATACATGACAGGCGCCGGCACGAGCATGTCCAAACTCGGCATGGCCGACCTCGGAATCGCCTCTTTCCCCGAAATGCTCTCCAACGCCGCCATGATCGCCTCCGTCGACCCCTCCGTTCCAGTCATCGCGGACGCGGACACGGGCTATGGTGGACCAATCAATGTCGCGCGGACCGTGCAAGCCTACGCCCGTGCGGGTGTGGCTGCGCTGCATATCGAGGATCAAGTGCAGGAGAAGCGATGCGGGCATTTGGAGGGGAAGGTGTTGGTGAGTAGAGAGGTGTTTGGCAATCGACTGCGGGCGGCGTGCAAGGCGAGAGATGAGGGGAGAGATGATATTGTGGTTATTGCGAGGACGGATGCGAGGGCTGGGAAGGACGCAGAGGGAAATGGGGGATTTGAGGAGGCGGTGGAGAGATTGAAGATGGCGGCGGAGATTGGTGTTGATGCGTTGTTTTTTGAGGCGATTCAGTCTGAGGAGGAGAGTAAGCTGGTCATTGAGAGGCTGCCGAAGATTCCGGTGTTGTTGAATATGGTTCAGGGAGGGCGGACGCCACTTGTCAGCAATGAGGAGGCGAACAAGTTGGGCTTCCGCATTGTGATTTGGCCGTGTATTGGGATGGAGGCTGTGGTACCGGCTTTGAAGTCAGCGTTGGAGAATTTGAAGACGACGGGCAAGCCACCTGCGGATCAGGAGATGGGGCCTGGCGCGCTGTTTGAAGTTTGTGGGCTGAAGGATCTAATGGCGTTCGATGCAAGTGTTGGTGGTAAAGCTTATCAATAGGCAATGTGTTTCATGTAACTAGCACGTTCGACCAACAGCCTTCACCAATCACCCAAAAGCGGATGCTGACCGCCAATGTCGGGCGAAGCCTGTCGTCCACCTTCGTCCTTCGCCACAACAGCAGTCTTGTTCCTACCCACCAGGATCCAATCCTTGACGATCGCCGTCCCGTCATTGATCCACCCAGCTTCCTCATCAGTGCAACGAGAAGCGACGTCTAAGATGTAACACTCGTGCGGTTGCTGTGGAAGGACGTCGTTCTTCATCCACCAGGTGTCCGATCGACCTTTGGTGGCGTACTGCTCGGAGTGAGAAGACACGTATGCATTGAGGTCCACTGCACCGGTTGCAATATCACGGTTCGTGAGAGCACGCATGAATATGTTGTAAGCTGCTTCGGGTTGATAGGATGGGACCTGTGAGGATGTGGTTAGTCGAGGTATGCTGCCATGACGCCGTTCTAGGACTGCTCACCATGTGACCGGCTTGGTAGACTCGCGTGAACGACAGATTGCCGAACTGCCTAGTGAGACCACTCGACTCTGTGAAAGGATGCGAGCCTACAAGGGGCGTGTATCCGGCCTCTTCGAAGTGATCTTGATGGGACCACGGAATATTCTTCGAGTATCGTTCGCCGCCAATCCACTAGGCCTCAGTCAGCAAGGACATTCGGGAGGATAGATTTGGGTCATCCATACATTGCAGGCAAAATCTCGGTCACCATACATCATCGCCACGCTGACACCGTGTTCGAGAAGGTAACCGATTTGCTCAAGCTGGTTGCCCTTGACCAAGTCGCCAGTATTGTGGAATGCCTGGGCGACGGTAGCCGAGGACCTGAGAGAAGACAAGTTAGTGAGGACTTGGGATGCAATTCAGAGCTTCATACCACGTGTGGTTCACGGGAACACCAAGTGCCTTCTGCGTCTCGTGCTGATTGAGCCATCCGAACATGTACGGCTCCGGGAATGGGTCTTTTGCTTCGTGCGTGACATCGAATCTCGCTGCACGACCGGCACTGACAAAGACATCGTCGCTGATGCCGCTCGCAACGTCTGCTGTATGAGAGCAGAACTTGTTCGTTTTCGCCACATCGCCGTGGTCGTGCGGATCGGTCTCTCGTTCCATCTTGCGGCATTCCTCGATGAGATCTTTGGCGCCGCCGTGCTTGTGGAAGTCATACATGCTTTGTTCGTAATCCTTCTTGGAGATGGCTTCTATGCCGTAGGTATTGTTGTAGGAGAAGATGATCTCCGTTTCAATCCTGGTGGGAAGATGTCAGCAATCGTCCCATAATGAACGATCACATCATTAGCGTGAAGTACTCACATATCCGGAGCGTCAATACATCCGTTGATGATTCCCAGTGTGCTCAACTTCAGAACGTGGCCATCGAGCGTTCCTTTCTCAATTTCGGCATTCCGTCTTGCGAAGTAGTCCATGAAGCCAGGTCCGTAGTGGCCGCCATACGATTCGGTGAACAACGAGATACCCCCATCGTTCGGCTTGTATGCTGGGAACTCCTCGAACCAGGTCTGTGCAAAGTGCCAGAGAGCAGTAGCTGCATGCTGGGTACTGTTCGCGGTGCTTCGCTGGTCCTGGCTGGAACTGGTCCCTACGAGGAACGTGTTGTTCTGCTCTGGCACGCCGTTGGAGAAGTCTGCGTGTTTGATGCCCTCCTTCTCGGCGGACATCGCAGCGAGATCGACAGTAACGTTAGTGAGCACATCGTAGGAATAGCCGACCTGTAGTCATCGTGAGTCATTGAGTATGAGAAGGATCTCGATACACACCTGAACGGGCTGGTCGATGAACAAGAGATTGGCCTCGTTGTTCCAGGAGTAAGGATTGAGATAGGTAGTTTTGGAGTCGTTGGCCACGAAGCACGGTCCATTCTCTGCAAGAGCGCCCAGAAGAGAGCTGCCACCGGGTCCGCCATTGAGCCAGATGGCCAGAGGTGCATTGGCCGGGTCTTTGCGAGATTCGAAGAACCAGTAGAAGGTATTGATAGGATAGCCATTGTGCTCGTGGGTCTCGTTGAGTGCATCTTTGGGCAGATGAACGTATCCTGTAATGGGTGGCAGGAGTTTAGCTTTCATGTTGCTCCGTGGCACAATATCCAGCACTTACCGGCATAGCTCTTCACGCCTGGAGTCGTTTCGCAGATGCCAGGCTCCTTGTACGATACTTTGATGCCATTGTGATGTTTACTCTTGATGGTCGTGACGCCTTCTGGTGTGGGAGGAAACTGAGCAGCGGTCAGTCCGGCTGAGAGAAGCAACGCCAACGATCCAGAGAGTGACAATGGCATTGCTGCGGTTCCCAAGCTTCAAAACAAGCAAAAGCCAAGCAGTAGAAGGGATGTTCGACGGAAGCAATGGAAAATGAGACGCCTCCGATTTTAATGGTTGGTGGAAGGATCAGCGGAGTTCGTGAGTTCCGAACTCCTTCCCATGGTGGGGCTTTTTTGCACTTTACTCCGACCAGAGGACTGATTAGGAAGGAGCCAGCATGGCTTCACATTCAACTAAAAGAGCAAACGATTGATCGTAGATCATGAGCGCTATAGCATCGTATGGGTCGTCATCATTCATTATGTATGGTGCCAATGGCTCACAACAACCACTTCGAAGGATGGACTGAAAACTTCAAATTTCAGTCCTCAGTGAGGTCCAAGACTTCCACGCCACTCTTCCTCCATCCTCTCACATTATTCCGACCATGCCTTGTATGCGCGGGAGGCGTGATGCCTGATAGATCCAGGGTCTCCGCCTCGACCTCCGTCCACGCACCTTGTAAACTCTGGCGTAGTTTGATTCGTCTTTTGATCTGTTCCTGTTGTACAGCTTGACGAGGTGAGCGGCGGATTGATGGTAGGTGTGTAGTGGTGTTTTTGACGGTTGCCGAGGCTGGCGGTAAATGGGGCTCCGTGGCCATCTTGCGTTGTGTGCGAGACTGTCCCATCGTAGCGGCCGAAATACTGCTTTCGGGTGGCTCTTTCGTGAAAGGCCGTTTCATTTTTGTGACTCGTGCTGGGGGCTCCTTGTATGTGGTTCGAGTGATCATAGGCGAGGAGTCGCCAGCCAGGTCCAAAGTTTCCACGGTCTGTGCCTCTAGCATGTTGCCAAGGTCGGTCGATGAGAAAGACCTTTCAAGAGGCAGGCTATCTAAGTCCAGACTGACATCGAGCTCGTCGTCGGCAACGAAGATGGCAGGCGAGGTTTTTGCTCGCTTCAGTGGCCCTCTTTGCCTTCGTCTGGTAACAGAATCCGGCAGAGCGACGATATCGTAGTCATCTGCCGCGGACTGTGGCGCCGGAGGTGTAGGTGTTCGTGCCCTTGAAGGGAAAGTTGGCACAACAGGTGAAGAGATCAGGTTCACGACGTCTGCCAGTTGATCGCGCATCGAGTTCCTCGGTATGCTTCGCAGAAATGACGGCGAGAAATACGAATTGATTGTCCGCTGGCTTGCCGCAGGAGATGAATTGAGACTGGGTGCAGGTCTCTTACGACGCTGGGGTGTCCGCGAAACATCTGCTGCGCTCTTGGGCGGGACATTGGCCGCGACGGAGCCGGCACAGGATGTCTTCTTTGCAGTGCTCTTCTTGGCTTTCGGTCGCGGAGTGAGCTCCTGTTCTCCCTCGTCACTTGCCACAGGCACCTGAAAGAGGTTCGTGAGGGGACGCTTGAAGGCCATGGACTCAGCAGCATCGTCGTGGTCGAGCTCGACGACCGACGGCCCTTGCGATCTTGACGGCGGGAGAGTCGTGTTGCTAGTGGATATAGCCTTCAGCGGTTCTCGTCCTTGAGAGCTTTGCGAGCTCGTCGGTGCTCCTTGCGAAGACTTGACGACCGATGTGAACGCCAGAAGAGCATTCGCGGGCATGTCGACTGTCTTCTTTTTTCTCGTCGCCTTCTTCCCGGGCTGCGAGCTGTCCGCTTTGCCGGCTTCTTTTGCTTGTCGCCTGGCTTTGAAGAAAGACTTCGCATCGCGCGGAGGATTCTCATAGAGCTCGACTAGGAGCGGACACCCAACTTTGAGGAATGTTCGAAGCATCCACAACTTCTCAGGTTGATCGGGAAAGTACGGCTTGAAATTGCGCTTCTTCGTGGGTGAGGACGGCTCTTCCTCGTCGTCATCAGCGGGCGGCGTGCTGTCCGGAAGCGCACCCCAGTCGTTTTCAGCTTCGCTCTGCTCCTCAGCACCGCCGGCCAGAACGAAATCGTCGTCGGGGTCTTCAATGCTGAGGTCGATGGGTACGAAGTTCTGCGGGATGAAAGACACGCGGAGTTCTAGCTCCCCATCTGTGGTCGCATGATTACGTTTGCCGTGTATGGCGTTGACAAGACTCTTCTCCTGAGCTTCCTGCGTTTCCGTGTCGAATGGTGGAGCCTGATCAGAGCGTAGCCTCAGCTGTCGCACAAGCATAGCAGGCGCGAGATTGCGAATGAACTTCTTCGCGCCACCTAGGCACCTCCAATCGAAAGCATCGGCAGTGAATCCACGTAGAGCCGCAAAGTCGATGTCCTGATCCCACTCCAGACTGTCCTTCAGCTTCGTAAGCTTATCATCAGTGGACACGCATGGATGCGTATAGTATCCCAGCACCTCTCGATTTGGAAAGTCCTCCGGTATAACCAGCTTCGAGTTCTTCCGCGAAAAGAGCTTCGACTCATTCGTCTTGATCTCATGCTGTAGTCGCTCCCGCCATGTTCGCAGTCCCAATGCGTCTTTCCTCGCGGCCAAATCGCAGAGCTCCTTCCCAAAGCCAGCTCTTGCAGCGTCGCACGCCACCTTTGGTCCGCATCCTGGAATTCCCTCGACAATATAGTCTCCACCACTCATCAAGGCGACCAATATCATGCCTTGAGTATCCAAACCGCTCCTTTCTTTCGTCTCCTCTGAACGGTAAACGGTGACATGCGTCGGAGTCTTTTGGCTACCTTCCGCCGTCCAGCTCTTCAACGTCACGCCCGAGCCAAACATCAAAGTGTCCACATCCTCGCTCAGAACTGCATCCACAATTCCCTCTCGCTGCAACAATGCACACTCTGCCTCAGCCTCGCCAGGCGCGACATGCCAGGGAAATCCGAATTGTTTCAGTAGCTGCTTCGCGAGAAATTCGGGAACACTTGCCACTCGCACACCAGGCCCACCGACCTTCTTGTTCCGCTTGAACGTAGGCTTGTTCGGGCCATCAAATACGAACAGCGGGTGGATGTTATGCGTCAAAAGACGGAGCAGGCGATAGTAGAAGGTCCGGAGTGCTGGGTTCGAGCCACCTTTGCCAGCTTGGATCTGGAAAAGCCAAATGGAGATATCAATCGCGAGGCGAAAAGGTCGGTCATGGGCGGCGTAGTGGTCGGCGGCGAGCTTGACGAGGGATATGCGCTGGCCTGGGCCGAGCTCTTTGAAGATGCTGTTCTCGTGTCAGTCGTGTCTTTGCATGTCCTTCAATGTGTGACTGCTCACCCCGAGATACCCATGGCTGTCCAAGGGCCTCAAGGTCTGTCGTTCAAGATCGTAGTATATACATGTCGCGAAAGATATGTCGGATGCAACAAGACATTCAATCAACGACTGCAGATGTCAGATCCAAAGTGAAGTGCAGGTCGTCTTTGCCTCTCACAAGCTTTAATCACCATCACCATGACAACTGGGCTTCACGTGGCGCGCCTGACGTTGCGCGTGTGCCGGAATCCAAATTCTCGAAAGAGGGACACGCGAAACTCGTTCCACGCCCGTGAAGACGACGACGTTCCCAACTTCTTCTCGGAATCTACGCGCCAATACAGTTCACTGAATACTGGACCTCATGAACGCCTCTCATGGACGAGTAGCTTCGGCGGACATCAACGAAAGTCGCACCCGCCGCATGCGACGCGATTCACCGGACGGAAAGGGACATGGACTCTGATGGGGACACAAACATGTCCGATAACAGCAGGGACACTTCACCTGACCCGATCACGCTCCCTTCTTCGCCTCTCGGTAGTCGATCGGCGCGCAAATCGAGCGATATTCGTAGACCAACTCCTCGGAGATCAGCCCGGTCAAAGTCAGTCGTAATGGATACACCACAAGCAGGCAATACAAGTCCTTGGCGCATCCGAGTCACCGTCGAAGCCGAGCCCCGCGAGGACGGTCGCAGTCCGTCAAAAAAGAGCCCATCGAAGAAATCACGGACCATGACAATTCCTTTGGATGACAGCAGAAGATCAGGCAGTCCGGTAAAGCGAGCGTTGTCGGCAATGATCCGAGGACAAGGAGGAGACCACGCAGTATCCGATACTCCTCGAGTGTTGAAAAAGCGCAAGGGCACACCGATCCGCCGAGGACGAACTACGCGACAGAAACCACAGCCACAAGTGCAGCCTGTTGAGGAAGTGGGCATTGAGCCTGCGCCGGAGCCACAGAACAACGATGCCGTGATGCCGCCGCCTCCTGTGCCAGCAGCGCGTGCTCGACATCCCAAGTCTCGACGCTCTTCACGCTCTTCCGGTAGGATCGGAATTCTCAACGCACAGTCCGCCCCAGTCCTGCGCTCCGAGCGTCTTAGTATGGCGCGGGAGGAGCTCGACATGGCCTTGCAGGATGCCGTTGGTTATGACTCTGATCCAAGACTGCATGATAATTTACCAGGCGATGCAACACTCTCGCGCAATGAAGACTTCAGCATGATCTCAGTCGATACGCTGCAGACTGCCAAAGATACCAGCATTTCGAGCATCTTGCCGGCCATCTTCGAAGGGGACAAGTCTACTGCAAGCGCTTCTCATATGGTATCATCGCCGCCAATGGCCAAGACTTCCGTTCTACGCGCTGTAGCAGGGAATTCACGATCGACCCGTGGCGCAAACTCCGTCTCAGTGGCAAGTCGCGCGGAAAAGACGAAGAGTCCCACACCGTCTGTACAACTCGCGCCACTTCACCTCGAGTCGCATGAGGCCTCACAACGTGAACAAAGCGGCCTCAGACAACAGCTCGACCGGTCCGTGAACGAAGGGCAATCCGACCACGACGACGACTACGATGACGGAAACATCGCTCCCGAGCACGATGAGGCTGACCTTTGGCAAGGCGAAGCTTCACGCTCGCTAGACGCCCACAATGAACCGCAAGTCCCAGGCTCAACGGAACGTCCAGCTGAGCGTTCAGAGAAGATTGAAGACCTTTTCATGGGTCAGCCACTCCGACCAGCGCGAGGTAAGATTCCGCGAACTTGGCGAAGGTCATCAGGCAATGACTTCTCTTACATAGACTCTCCTGCTCATATGCCGCAAGAAGTTGAGTCTCGGAGACACTCTACAGAGGGCAGCGGTGTTTTGACGCCACCGAGCACGGATGGGAACAGCGGTGACCTAGTGGAGGAGGAATACCATGATCATCGAGGTCCCGATCCTCAAAGCGAGTTGACCCAGCCGGACGCCGAAGCCACCCGATACCATGTGGATGAAATGGAGGATAGCGACGCGCATTCGCTGCCCGACGAGAACGCCAATGCGCCTGAGTCGGATAGCGCCAGTGCCGATGGTGATCGCGATGACAAAGATCATTCCCTGGACAACAGCCGTCCGCTCATGCAAAGTCGGCCCCGGCGCAGACCTGCTCGTAAACAGACCATGGATCTAACGGAACTGCTCAACCTGAATGGCGCCAGCAGTCCTGCAAAAGCGAACGTTCAGCAGCGTAAACGCGATACGCTCCACAACAGTGCAATGAATCGTACTCGAGAGAGGAGGCCTGACGTGATCGAGGGTGGATCGCCTGCTAGCATATTGAACCCCAGTCCTGCGGAGCAGAGTAAGACCAAAGGGATGCACAACCCGTTCAGGAGTGATCAGCCGAGGAACACAGACACATTTGGCAGTGTTGCCACGGCTTCGGAACGCGCACTACCCATGCCAGTCTTCTCAACTCGAGCGCCGCAACTTAGGGCTCGACTCCAGGCCGAAAAGGAGCATGACAATACTAACAGCTTTGCGAGTAAAGCAAGCGACCAACAGCAGCTACTGCAGGAGATGAGGCGTGGTAGTGAAGCTCCAGCCCTTCATCAGCAATCGCGTATAGATGATCGTGCAGCGAGCCATCGCACTCAGATGGGTGCCTTCGATCCGCCCAGCACTCTGTTCGATTCTGATCGATTGTACAGTACGGCAGGATATCTGAACGAAGGAGACGAGACAGCTGAGGGCTTTCGAAGTTATGAAGAGCGTTTATGAAGAGCGTCCAAACCTCAACTCGCCACAAAAGATTCCGGTCAACTTCAACGACACCACTTCCCTGCTGTCGTCGAAGAGGCCTTTCTCTCTCGCACATGGCACCCCAGCGGACGCAAGCCCTCCAAAAGAGCCTCGTACCCAGAGCAGCTTTCTCACACGCATCGCATCTTCACTCTGGTCTGCCGTCGTTCGACCCACGGGTCCGACATCGATTATTGCGGATGACTACCAGCTGCCCGTAAATGCGCAGGACACCACTCCGAGCACAGTCCACACATTTGATGACGAGACAACGATGTTCAATCACGACCTCCGCGCACACATCCGTAACCGATACGGCGTCCTCTCAAACCGACATCCATGGACCCTGGCGCATATGCGGACCCTCCATCGCATGATGAACTCTCTCCTCTCGCAACGGGCAGACTCCTTGATCCCCAACGCAGGTCCTCTGCCAGAGTGCCTTGACCGGCTCGTCAACACGATGCAAACTAGCATCTCGGACTACGAGTGGTACTTCACCGCGGATCACGCGTATGTCGTCTTCTCATTCCTGCAAGTCTTGGTCGACGACTCGGTGCTGGAGGCTATGTACAACGGCGAGGTGGAGCAGCTGGGAGACAGCCTAGCGATCGCTGTTAGGGAGTATGTTAAGAACGACCCCAGGCATGGAAGCGAAAAGGCGTTTCTGGTTTCTCCCAAGGCTGATGTAGAAGGACCTATCACGTGGGATTTTGTTGCTGCTGCACTGGGGTGTGCGGTGATGAGCAATAAGTTGACAGGCTTTCAGGAAGTCGACCCGTGATGGGAAAGACTGCTGGAATGGCGAATGCGTGCAAGCGACGAGTGACGGCCGAACTGACTGCGATTTTTCTCTGATGTTGCTGTTTCTTTGCCTTACGATACCACTCTGCGCGAACTCTACAATGTTCGAATCCATAGCATTGCAAGAATCTTTATCTTCATTTCCACTTCCTGCTCCCAACTTTCGCTTCCTGTGCTCATTCCTTTGAAGCAATCGTCGAGGCTGAGTTGCGATCGTTGTTGTCCACGGGTGTGCGACGATTTGGGTGGGGTTTTAAGAAGGCCAACGTCTACCTTAGACCGAGGGAAGCTGATCGATCAACCTCATCTCTTGCCAGCATCAATCGTCTTTCGAACAACTATCAATCGACTCCAACCAGCATGGCCGCTCCAATAGTAGCCCTCTTCGGCTACGAATCCTCAACATTCACCATCAAACTCCGCCATGTCCTCCGCCTCAAACAGATTCCCTACAGATTCCCTACACCTTCGTCACAGTGCCAAGCATGATGCCACGCCCACTCCTCCGCGACAACTTCCACCTCACATACCGCAAGATTCCCGTCCTGGCGATCGGTCGAGAGCTCTACTGCGACACATCTCTCATCTGCGAAGCTCTGGAATACTTCTTCCCCGAAGTCGAGGGCTACAGGACTCTCTACCCGACCGCTCAGGACGGGAGGAACTACCGGCCGCTGATACGGGGCTTTGCGTCATACTGGACGGATCGACCTCTTTTCCGAGTGACCTGCGGATTGATGCCGGCGAGCATCTGGCGGAGTTCGTTCGGTACGGATCGGGCACAGTTGATTGGACATGAACTCGACCCGGACAAATTGGAGAGGAAGCTGCCTGAGAATCTGTCGAGATTGGATTTGCAGCTTTCGATGTTGGAGCCTTTGTTCGCGGATACTGATGGACCGTGGATCTTATCGACCGAGTCACCGTCTATAGCTGATTCAACGCTTTACTCGCAGCTGTTTTGGGGTAATGAGATCTCGTCTGGTCGACTTGTGTCGAATTTGACGGCTGGTGGTGCTCCTGACGCTGAGTTGGAGGGAGCGACCTCGGTGTTCAATGAGAAGCGGTATCCGGGTGTGTGGGCGTGGTATCATAGGGTTCAACGGTACTTTGAAGGACTACCTGTTGTAGAGGATGAATCGACGCCGTTTGAGAGCGTGCTTGAGCAGATGAAGAATTCGCCGACGTTGGGAAAGAAGTCGACCCTGCTACCTACGCCAAGGGCTACGCACGGTGAGCTCGATGCAAGGTGCGGGCTCGTGGAGGGTGCATTAGTGTCCGTCACTCCAGACGATACTGGGAGAGATGAGTAAGTTCGAAACCTGACTGCCGAGCCCTTCGACCACTGACACTTTCTAGTCCAACGATAGGATCTCTAGTCGCTCTCTCGCCAGAGGAAGTCGTAATCAAGCCTCAACCGCTGAAGAATCAACCCACCGTCGAGACGCGGATCCATTTCCCTCGACTTGGGTTTGTGGTTCGTCCTGTGAAGCAGTCCAAGATCTGATCGAATCGTCGAGAGGCATGGCTTCATCTTCGGAATGGCACCGAGCACTCTTTGCAATCCGATGGAGCTTCGTCGACAGTGACGGCAACTTTGGGTCGAGATAGTTCCGGAGCGCTGTGGCGCTGGACGCCGTGAAGACCTTAAGCGACGATACTGCAATGTGCCGCATGTCTCCGTTGACTGCAATAGCATGGCTCAACGCACCCACGGCCGTGCGTGGGCTGTGCACTGTTGTGTTGGATATACTTCAAGGAACGCGCTGCTGGTGGTGACAGAGGGAGGACGCAGCCAAACAGGATGATCGTAGGACGAATGAACGCAGGCATGAAGAGACAACATCGAGCCTCAGGTGTTACAAGTGCTTACTGGTGCGAGATGAGCGAGCTGTGAATAAAGGGTATCTGATGCTCTCTACTGGAAGCCACGATGATCCTCTCACTTCCCTCTCCTGCCTTTCACGAATCCAACCAGATTCTCAATGACGCCCTCAAGAGCCTCCTTCTCCTTCAACCCTTCGTCTTTCCTTTGCAGCCAGTATTCCAGCACACTACTAGACCTTCGGTTCAAGTCCTCAAGCGTCGATAAATGCGCTCTCAGCTCATCATCGTTGAATCCATGCAGGGCCTCGTCAGTCGTGCGGCAAATCAGTACAGCAGCATTGGAGTCGAAGTCTGGCGGAGGTTGTATACCCCTGGTGTTCCCTTGACGTTTTGAGCGTTTTGGTGCTCCAGTCTTCGAGTCAACGGAAGTCGAGGAGTCGTTTGCGCCGCTTTGCTTTATGCGGTCCAGTGCTGTCGTAGATGCCCTTGGAGAAGCGAGATTGATGTTCGGTAGCACGAGTCGTTTCTGTTTTGACGGTGGAAGGATCTCGTCAAGATCTACCGGTACACCAAGCGAGACCAGGAAGAGTCGCCGAATCCTGCTGCGTGTCCAATTGGGCGGCTGCATTGGTGGCGGGGAGACGAGTTGTTGCCACAAGGATAGTGAGCGCTCTGAGAGGAACGGAGAGCTGTTGGCCATGTCGAGAGGAGGTAAACTTGATGGTGGCGACGCGGTGTCTGGGAAGATCATATCTAGGTAGGGTGTGAGGGTATCTTCGAGATCTGCGGCGGTGGCTTGTGATGAGAAGTCGATGGGAGGCTTCAGAGCTGTCAGTATGAGTGGATGGAACTGCACCGAGTGTCATGGCATTCGTTAAGAAGCTACTTACAAGTCCTGCAAGTATGTTCTGCGTGGATACGCTTTGTGGTTCTGGCACTGACGGATGAGGAACCTCTGCCGAAGGAGTTGCTTCATCAAAATCTCCAAAGTCATCGTCCTCCGCCTCCTCTGCAAATTCGTCGAAGTCGTCTCCAAAATCATCCTCTTCATCTTGATCGGCATGGCTGGAAACGTCGTCTGGCGTTGGTGCTGTCTGTTCGGTGACAGCTTTGCCTTCCCACATCGACCGAAACCATGCCTGCTGGTCTTCGGGATCCTGCTTTACTTGCGAGTCTCCAGGCGGTCGTTGACTGCTGAATGACATGTCAGCACCGCCTCGTACGAATCGCTGCTTGTCAAACTCACCTACCGTCGAGTGTGGCCGAACTCCTCCTGACCTCATCGGGCTCAGCATCTGCCAGTCGCATCTCCTTCGCCAATGTCCCGTCAACTTCACCATAGGCAGGCTTGTCATCAACTCTTTCCACGACAGTCTTGGGTATCTGGGATCCGCCCGGGGTCTGCGGCCGGCTACTATCCGACAGCGCGGAGTGGGAGCGACTCCTACTCTGGGTCCCACTGCGAGGCCGCGAGCCTTCAGGCACCACCTCAAGCTCATCCGGCACTGCGTCCTGGGTCCGCATGGCGTAGGCGGGGGTTCCTGGTACCTCGCCGTGGGCAGCTGTGTCGTCTACGCGTTCGACGCGTGTGATAGGAATGGGCGACAGGGAGCCATCGTTACTGAGGCGATTCGGATTGGGTGAACCTTCGGAGGCGGATGAGAAATGGTCGTCGCTGGACTCTGTACCCGTCTCGCCGCTGGCATCCGTGGTGTTGATACGGGGCAAGGAAGTGCCGGACATGGCGCGATTCCAAAGGAGGTTGCTCGGTAATATACTGCAACGGTGATGTGAGGATGTTATTGTCGAGCGAGGAAATGGGAAATGCGGGTCATTCTGTTGGCACTTGGAGGCGCAGTCGAGCAATGCGGCCGGCAGGGCAATCTGTAACCGAAGGAAGGAGTTAAACCGGATAACGGCGGCTGAAGTTAGTCATGGGACGGATATGTTGCCCGGTGTTATTATCCGAGCGCTACACGACTAGGAAGATCAGAGGAAACGATAATGAATGGGTGCGGTGAAATTGTTATGGGTCATTCGTAAATGTCATTCAATCATTCTAGCACAAATGCCATACAACTCTCTAGCGTCAAATGTCCAACTCTTCTCGATGTCGCTTTATCATAAATTTGCCAGACGCCGCAATCTCGCCGAAAGAGATGTGAGCATATGTCTGTATTCGACAGAGAGTCCTGGTAGGATCGAAACTGGGGAAGATCGAGCCGATGCGCTTCGACACAATCCGAGTGGTCGGAGCTTCCCCAACTAGGGGCAATCTTGCAGATCGGGTCTCCTGTCGTTGCACGATCAAAGTACTGGTGGGTGTCGTATGCTCTGCGACCAGGTTGCGCGGTCATCTAAGCGTGAGTCCATCCAGTCCCCGTGAGTTGATGAAAGCCAAGGAACTAGTACAGAACAGCGGGCTTTTGCGGCGTGCTACCATCCGACAACCGCGGACGGCCTTCGACGGGCTTCGCCTTACTGCATCCTACTCCTGCGAATGCCTTCGAGGACCTTGAGTAATTCTCTCCAGCATTCCTCCTTCGCTGCTTTCTTACCATAGACGTTCGTCACAGATGCGACCGCGCCAGCCAGTCTTGGTTCAAGTCGGACGTCCCTGTCCACGAAACGTGCATGCATGTTGCAGAAGGCGCCGGGTAGAGGCACGATCTCAAATTCCGGATTGGTGAAGCCCAGCGAAAGGCACAAGTCCTGGACCTGCTTTCCAATGGATCCCTGAGGGGCGTTGCCAGAGGTGTTAACGTCCATGGCATCGTGAAAAGTCGGCAACGGATCTGCGGCCCCGTCCAAGGTCATGCTCTGATCGTCGACTGGGGCCTCGAGTCTACCTTGGCTACGCAGCCAAAGAACGGCTTCCATTGATGCAGCCCTACACGACCGAAGTATGGCAGTCAGCAGGAGTCTCGGATATTCACGGAGGGTGGAGGGCTTCAAGGCCGTTACTTGCTTCTTGGCATCTTTCTTGGTCTTGAACCCAAGGGTGTTCGAGCCAAAGGGAGTGATGGGGCTTCCGGGAAAGCGTGCCGTGCAGAAGTGCGGACCAAGGCTCGGGTGCGTGCAGCTTTCAGAGTAGACGGCGTACCCGATCTTGTTGCGCTGGCAATACTCTGACTGTTCAGCGTTGTTCGGCACGCACGGACGATTGACTGGGCAGCTTCCTTACCTGTAAGGGTGCCAGTCCAATTCTCCTCGCCCAGAGATGCAGGCACGGTGACGAAGCCTTCTACATCCAAGGCAACAATCTTCTCCTTCTTGCGACTCTCAAACGCTCTGATGCTTGTCATGTTCAGTCGGCAGATATCTTCTTTCGCATCCTTCTTCGAAGCGTACGGCCCTCGTTCATCGAGCACCTGACCATCAATAAGCAGCGTCACGACAAACGCACCCTGACCGGGCTCTCGGTAGGTAAAGTGTGCAAGAAGACCCTTGTCCTGACATGCGATGTGAAATTCGCTGGCGTATATGCCTGTATTTTGTTCGAGTCGCAAGGGATGGAGTTTTGCAGGTGGAGGAGTGTATGGGTTTGCCATTTCGAACTCGGCCATCGACATCATTCCCGACGGCAGATGGCATGCTGACGCGCCTTCCATCGTCGCTCATGTGACGTTTTTGTCAAAGAGAAAGAGTCTGGGAGTGAGATGTTGTTCGTTATTTACGCCAAGTATAGTAGTAGTGATGGTGAGCACATGCCTGCATCAGGTTGAAAGGCGCAGCGGGCCGCTTAGTCAGCCATATTTGACCTCCTGTCTACACCCTGCGTTCAGAACCCACCGCAACATCCACATTGCTTGTAGCCGGATGCATCGGACGATTGCACATCTGAGAGAGCCCTGACATGCGTGCCCAAAGGCGTGGTCTTATCAGTGATCAGGCTGCCACCATGATGAGCACACTTTTCCTCCCATCAGCGTCTTGCAAGCAACGTGCCGTCGATAAACCACGATGCCGCGCTATGACACACGTGCGTTCGATGTACAAATTCGGGTGTATGTCTTTGTCTCTTGTGTCTTTGAGCACTTCGACTGAGTCTGTAAGAACATGGTCTCGAAGGCAACAAAGCGAATCGATGAATCTGGTCGCCGGATGCGGAGTTTTGGAATACATTGTATACACTGGTCAAGCTGGTCAGGAGTTCTATTCCTGCCTGATCACCGGAGAGCCAACATTATACGCAGACATCGACGGCTCGAAGCATGGCCGGACTCACTCAAGATGATGAGATTGTGGCGCACAGCACCTATGTCGATTTTGAACATCACGCGCGAGGCGGCGATTGGGGTGAGCGACAGTGTATGTCTTTTATCTTCCCGCCCTCGCTGACTTTCTCATAGACGTCAACGTAGTAGGCCTGACGAATGAGTTCTACAGCATGCCAGTAGACTATCGAAATCAGATCGCAGCGGCAATTCAACGATTCAATGCGGCCCAACAAAATTACGAAGAGCGGCAAAGGATATTCACCACATTCACGAATATGTCCGCAAATCAACTGGCAGAGGTCCCGGTGGATGATACCGTCATCGATCGCTATCAGACTCTCGCTAGAAATTGCTTCAATGCTGCAGAATCTGCTGCAAAGACTTTGACCGATATGTACAGGGTCACCCAACAGACCACTAGGGGGCAAGGAATGCACCCAGCTACTCAGACGTGGGCCGCTAATCAAGTGCAAATTCTCAAGCAACAACAGGCCTCGCTCGAGCAAAACATTGCGGGAATCGAAGCACGGAGAGACCGTGTCGGCCGCAAGATTCCTGCCGATAAGTTTCCCAGACGGGAGCAGAAAGAGGACGCCGATCACGTAGAACTTCTGGGCCGTTTCCAATACGAGCCTCTTTTCCCTGATCTGATTCCCGAACCTGGCCTTCGATGGAGACTTATGGATCTGTTCTCAGGAGGTAAGGAACTCATTACGGAAGGGGCAAAGCACGGCTCATGAATATTTGAGAAAGCTGCTGACTTACTTCGCGCTCTCAAGGGATGTCCCAGGCTGCCATATGGGTAAAGGTCGACGAGAACGACATCATTCACGACAGAATCGTGAAGAAAAACATATATCTTGATGCCACGGATTGGCTGTCGTCCAGGCATTGGCATGGAGACCCAAGTAACCTCCGCGATCGGAAACCCCTCGAGATGCACTTGCAGCAGAAATGCTGGCAAGCCGCAAATGAACATTTCCCAGGGATTCGGGCGTGGCATCAAGACCACAAAAATCTCTTCGTGAGCATGTACGTCGAATACTGCGCTCAGGAAGACCTGTCACACCTGGTGACGTTTTATTCCACGAAGCGGTCGTTTCCGGAGCCTTTCTTGTGGCTCGTTTTCGTGCGGCTGATGGAAAGTTGCATGGTGATGCAGCAGGGCTCGATTGATGGTCCCCCGGTACCGGGATGGCGACAGATTGTTCATCGAGACACCAAGCCCAGTATGCGAGCGGCAACAACTTGGAATTCTCACCACCAGCTGACGCTTTGTTCCAGGCAACGTATTCCTGGACTCCCCTCACGCGAGTAGCTGGAGAAATTACCCGGTGCCCAAGCTGGTGGGTTTCGCTTCCTCCAATTCAGTTTGTCTCAGCTGCTGATCATCGACAGGCGGACTTTGGACTCGCCATCGAGACTGATGCGCAAGATCCTCTCAATCCGACATTCTACAACCTCGGCTCCGGCACCGAACCTTTCAAGGCGCCCGAACAACTGCGGTATGTGAACAGCGTGACCGGCGATCCTGTGGATGACTTCAAATTGCTGGACTGTACCAACGTGTACACGATCTGTGCGATGATGTTCGAGCTGGTAAGCCATGAAATAATTTACGACCAGCCTCGATTCTTGCCGGGAGAGATCGCCTGGACTCCGAGCGCTTGGACGATGTCGACATACACGCCGCATCTTCTGCAACTCATCATGAGTGGTTTGGCTTGGGATCCTCGCTTGCGACCATCATCGACGGACTTACGGAACGAAATCATCAATGCCATGACTCGGTTACCGCCTCCCATGGCACAGTATATTCTAAGTGCGCGCCAGGGGGTGCAGATTCCGGCTGAATGGTTTCCCTTGGATCTTGCGCCTGATTGCTACCAAATCGGAATGGCTGCGGGCCCTTCTCCTTTGCTGGATTATGATGAGGATGATGAGGATGAGGGGGATGAGGGGGAGGAGGAGGAGGAGGAGGAATTATGAGGAAGAGACAGAAGACTGAGTGTACATGGTTCAAGAGGTTCGCAGGCTACAACCATAGCATAGCTCCGCTCGAACCGCACTAACATCCTGCGCTCCGCGGGCTTGGTTTCACAGTCCGGATCCGAGACCGAAAGTATTGCTGCTGCTGTAATCCTTTCGTTGACGCATACCGTGTCGGATTTATATCTCTGTTCTCCTGCGCCGACTGTACCTTCCTCATTCTAAGCTACGTGACTCCGACTCATGCGGTGCAGTTTGGACGGCACCAAGCACTTGCTGTTGTTCATCCCGGTCTTTGCTTGCTCACTTCATGCAAGGGTGGACGGCGCTTAAGCGAGGCACGTAATAGGAGGTACCCACGCCTTGGCGGTGGAATGCTTGCAGCAATAGCACCACCCTTCTCGCAGCTCCACGACTCGATAGAGCTCCCTAAACACCCTCAATGGCGTCGTCAGCCACCACCGAGGCAATCGCCAAACAAATCCAGCAAAATCACGATGAGACTAACGAGCTGAAGCGCAAGATCGCCGCTATCAAGAGCACACTTTTGAGACCTCACGACGAGCAGATCAAGCGACTGCAATTCCAGATCACCGCGCTGAGGCGAAACCACGACGCACTCGAGCAGAAACTCGTAGGCCCTTGTCGAGACCAAATCACCAAGCTCGGACTACAGCGAAACGACCTGGAACAGCAACTCGAGCAGTGGAAAAGGCAGCGAACATTCCCGAATTACATGAAGCTCCCGCCCGAGCTTCGAATGATTGTCTGTGATTACTATTGCCGCTCGCAGATCATGCGATTCGGATCATGCCTTCGATGTATTCCGGTGCTACTGCCATTGGCTCAAGTCTCGACTGTAGTGCGCAAAGAGCTCTTGGAAGTGGCGGCCGACCACATCGTCCCGTTGCAGTTCGTGAAGCCCAGGGATCCCATCCCGCACAGAGAATCTGGCATCTGTAAAACCTTGGAGATCTTCCTGTCCATTGCGCCAGAGGAGCAGGTGGCAGATTTTCGATTCCTGCAGATAATTCCTGCTGCATCTCCTGCTGCATCGGTTCTGCCACCCGGGCTGGACGATCTGGGCTTGGTGGTGGACATTGCAAAGGGTCAGATGGGCACTGTGGGTTGGCCAGGGATACGTGGATCTAAATTGCTGTGTCGACCATTCATATTTGAAGGGAAGGTCCTCGAGGTCGCCGAGCGTCTGCAACGTATCCTGGATGAGATCGTCCACAGAGATGGACTTTTGCACAAGTCGGATGTCAAGGCCATGGTCGAGGCTATTGCTTCCGAGGGCGAAGAGGCTCGACCGTCACCAGAATAACACTTTTGGTCTGGAACGACGGTCCTTCGGAGCTAGCTCTTCGGGCGTTCATTTTGCTCTGCATCTCTTACAAGACTGCATTCGTCGGCTACCATCCAGCAATTGCCACATCTCCTCGATCCAAATCCTACGGCTTTGGAGTATTGGCTGACTGTCGCGGCATCGTAGACTCTGCAGACCAATTTTGAAAAGTGCGCGCAACGGTTGCAAGACTTGGGAGCGGGCATGCCAGCATCGGTTTCTGGAGCAAAGAGCGGAGAGTCAACCATGCGTCATCGATCAAGCACCGATCCGATGCAAATCTGAAGTGGCCGGTGATCGTATTGCCTGCGTGGCAGAAGTTTTCAACCCTCAGAACTTACCTTGAATGTAGCCCCAATGGGAAAGTCTTCTCTTTCGAGTGTCATTGACCAGGTCCCAATTGTAGCTTTTCACGGCAGGTGGTTCGAGCGGCCGGCGAAGGGGCGCCATGTCGGTGGGAGCACGGCGGCGAGGATTGCTGAACGTCGCGGTCTTCACAGTCGATGTTTCCTGGTCTGCTGCAGGTGGCTGTATTGAGTTACTACTTCCACTAGCGAGATCTTCTGAGACCAACGCACGTTTCTCTGAAGCTCGAGCCTTTCTTGCGGCCTCATCCATGGCTTCTGCATCTATTACGAACGTGCACTTGTTCGAGCGTCCAAGGCACTGGCTACAGGATCGCCAGTTCTGGCCTTGAGCCTTGTCATATTCTTTACGGGTAGCCGGCTTGTAGATCATGCAGACCGGCTTTTCCAAGTTTCCACCAGGCGTAGGTAGCAAAGAATGTTCGCAGAAGTTGCAAACCTCGGGTGCCACCATTCCAGCGTCCGTTTCTTCGATGTAACCTATGTGGGATAGTTGACGTTGCTTATCTGGATTGAGCTTGGCCCATCGTGCATCCGAACAATTTTTCGGCTGACGGACAGGAGCTATGGTGACCGTGGGTTTGGGAAGGGGAGTCGTGTCAGCCGCACCGGCTTCAATCGCCGAATCTTGTGCCTGATGTGCGCTCTGCCTTGATCGTTTGGCAGGCGGAGGAAGGTCCGTGGCGACATCCAGACTTCCGGACCTCTCTTGGTTGTTCAAGATAGCGGGTCGCTTGATCGCAGGCACACCGCTTGGCTGCTGGACCTCCTGCTGATCGTAGGACCGAGTCGAACGGATCCCATTCTGTACAACGTCCACGCGAAAGCCTTCGGCGCTCACCCAAGGCTGCATCTGCGGCCCCTCACGACTGTAAGGATTCCATTCTTGAAACACGTCTCGTGGTGGTTGTCCAGCATTGTTCTGGCTTGAAATTCCAGCATAGTTCTGGCCCGAGAAGATACCAGCATTCGTACTATCATTGAAGGCGTTTGAATTGACGGTTGCTTGATTGTAGAGCCGCAGAGCGTCCATCGAATCTGAATGAGAAGAATGAACCAAGTCTTTTGCGTGCTCAAGGAACCCCAGAACAGAATCGAGCAGCTCATTACCACGCATTATTAATTGTAAGTCTAGCTCGGCATAGTTGAGCCGCGGAAGGCGGTTCAGTTCTTTTCGTATCTTCTCGACGACATCATTCTTCTGAAGACGGATGTCATACACATCCTTGCGGGCGCCAGCATAAGTACCGATCAGTGTTGTCTCCATGTCGGGTGTATATCGAAGTCGAAGTCACGCGAAACTCGCGCGTGAGAGGAAGGGGCACGATGCTCCATTTTGGCCAGAAAGTACCACGACCTTTTGGAGCAAGTATCGAAGCGGCACTTCTCTTTTCGACTCCCCCCTCCGGCCCTCGGTCTTCCTTCTTCAACCACGACATTGTCAACCTTGCCGGTATTTTACTACAAGTTCGACGTGGATCCATCCCACGGCCACGGTCAAGAACGAGCAGACTGTGGAGGCGCGATACGCTAACGTACGCCAGTAGCGCGTATAAAGGGCCCCGACAAGACTCCTCCTCCTTACTCAGCCCTCCATGGGACTGTGCCCGCATATCTTGTCACAGCGTTTTCTTTAATGTCCAGGCCCGGAAACGTTGTCTCCTGGAAGCAAGACAGTTCCGAGCGCTCGTCAACACGACAATTCGCCCGGCAGGTCAAGGAGGCTGAAGCACAGTCCAGTCTATCGTTGTCAAAAGAAGCCCGGTATCTTCAAAGAAACGCCGCTCTTCGCGGTGTCCTCAGCCTCTTATCGCTTAGCCTCATCCGCTGCCTGCTTCTGGACCCGAGCCTCAACAAGATGTTGTCTGCAAAGCGGCTCAGGACTGCCTCCAGGATTCTGCAGTCGTGCACAATCACATTCCTCGGTCTCGAATGTGCAGCGATGTTCCTTGCAGTAAGCTCTGTTTTCGTTGAGGCTCCCACATTTTCTTTCAAACCTAAGGGAGATTTGGCAGATATGGGCTGCGCAGAAAGACAGCCACTCAGGTACGTGGCACTCCGTGAACGGGATGGTCGGCAGTTTGCGTCGTTCGTCCGGCTTCTCTCTGTTCATATGTCCTTGACAGGTGTGTTCCTCACAGGAGGTGAAAGGGCAAAACACTTCCTTGGAACAGCCTTTGCGGAGGCACGTATGGTCTGCGCAGAATCTGCCGTCTGCTCTCCTCTTCTTTTCACACGTTTCCCTCTTTTCGCAAATTGGTCTCTGGCAATATACGTGCTTCCTGCAGAAGGGAAGTTCGGGAGTCTTATCGTCCCGTGGATCAGGACATGGCATAGGCTCCACTTCCGAACACCGCCATTGTTCGAAGTGTTTCTGGCACAACCTTTTGCCGTTTAATGAATCGTTCGCCCCAAACTCCGTACAGGGCTTCTCGGAACATCGATGGTGGCGGCAGTAGAAGCTGAAATTCTTCATGCTCTCTACTCCGTGGGTCAATTCTTCTGGGCATGGCATGTGCGCGCACAGCATATGCTTCGCACATCGATCCGATCCGGCAGGCCGCTTTTGCACTGGGCGAGCGCAGATACCAAAGGAGCATTGGTCTGCAACATGCTATGTCAGCATCCCGTGGTACTGCTTGGTTCGGCTGATTTACTGACGGTCTTTACAGAACCTCGCCTGGCTTTTGGCGGCGTCGTGTTCGCATCTTAGTTCACTGCATGTCGGTGAAGGAACTATGAGATCTATCATGTCGTCCTTGTGATACGTTCTCCTCGCTCGATCCGGCATTGTCACAATTTCGGCGTGACAGATTGTCGTTGCTAGCCGAAGCTGTCTGAAAGTGGAGGTTGCTTATATGACTGGCGGTCAAGAGGCCGCCTCGCTATGTGCATTGCATCGCCTCGATCAGGCGTACCGACTGCGGCGCGCGCACCAGTATGTGCTGGTCTCGCTAGCGACTATGCAATCATAAGCCTGCCGAGTAGGCTGACGAATTGTCGTGAATGGTCAGATATGCCGGTGGCGTCAAGGGAATATGCAAGCACTTGCCTTTCAGCTGACAAGGCAATTAGTTCTCTTCAGTATACAGACGAACAAGCTGGACTTTGCTCACCGGTCTACGGACATCGCCAGTATCGGATGACGAGTCCCACTTCTTCATGCGGCATTGGTACAGCTCTCTTGCGTTCTTCGTAGACGAGTGAATGTACGTGAGAACATTGATACATGCAATGCTGACTCACCAGCCTGATAGAAGAATGTTCCACGGCTTTTCACCTGCCCCGCCGGAAGACCTGACGGAAACGACGGTCAAGACCAAAGTCGCAGCCATTGTAAAGCACGCGAGCGTCCACTTGAATGACCAAACGCCGGATTTCGATGCACCGACATCGCTCGATGGGAGCATACGCAGCCGACTCGCCCACAGTACGGCTTGCTCTCGGGAGTTGAACCCGGATGGAGTTGAGCAGCTCGTTTGCTTACTCCTGGTTACGCTTCAGCTCTCGACGCCAAGTTTCTTGAAAACCACGCGAACTTCAGACAGAGGGCCAGTCGATATTGTGTCGACACTGCATCAGTGTTGGATAGAGGGAGACCGGAAGGGGTGAAGTTACAATGGGGCGTGTGTATGGCTGGCCGGGAGGGTCCACGACTTGTTGCGGCGAGCGGCAAGCTGGTTTCCCTACTCTCAATCTCGCATCCTTTTCTTCTTTGTTCACAAGTTCACGGCTAATTCCATCCTTTCGGACGGGATACATCAACGTGAACGCGGAACTGTCACTGCACAGCCATCAACAGGAACAGGAGCTCCCCGGGGCCAATTGCAATGTCGCTGCTTCCTTGATGCACAGGAAGAGGTACAAAATCGCATCATCTTTTGTTGGCAATGGTAAGGTGGGCTGCTCGCCGTTGTTCATCGCTCATTGGAAACCGTCGACATCGTTGGTGGCAGTTGATGTTGCGAAAGCTCCAGGAGGGCACCGAGGGCGTCACGATCGATGTGAAAGAAACAGCAGCAACTTCGCCTGAATACGTGGTCCTGCACTTGACTGCAATCTCCCCACCCGGACTCGCCTGCTTTCCGTTGCAGAGGTTTCCAGCAAGAAGCGGGAAACGCTCTAACCCGTAGGGTTTCCTCCGGCCTTGCGACAGAGATACTGGAACCTGCGGAAGCCTCTGCGGCCATCTACGGTCGCGTGAAAATCCTGGGGCTCGTCCTGGCCATTGTAATAACGACACTACAAGTTGTTAGCCGGCGTCGAGAGCTAGCATTTCATCAACACCTACCTCTTTGTCCGTAGGAGCCCAACTCCAGTTATGCCTGCCTCCGAGTTCGTCGTCGAGCCGGTTACAGACATCGCCAGTGATTTTGTCGTTCTGGACATGATGTTGTTCACATCTAGCTGAGTAGACCGTACCGAGGACGCTGTCAATTGTCAGTGATTCTGCAATTAAACATGACATATAAGCAGGCTCGGGTCGACACACCTCGGGAGGAACGCCAGGCAGCTGACAGTGATTGCGAGGATCGGTGCCATGGTAGCTTGTTGAGAGTCGTAGCAGGACTTGTAGAGTTGAAGTTTGAGATGTCCGACTGGGTGTGTACGGTCTGCCGTATGCTTGTGGTGCTGTTCGGCTGAGCGTGGTGCGAAATCAGTGGGCGGTTACGGTACTTCTTATAGACGACCTGATGGTCCCGAGCTTGTTCATCCTTGCTGGTCTACGAGCAGGCTTCCCTGTGAAGGTCTGCCGTGTGCAGCGAATGATCGCAGCGGAATGGACAGAGTGCCTTATTACTGTCCAAAGAATTTGGCAGGGCACACATCCGGAGCTTCCTCGAATCGACATCTGCTTATTATTATTGGTACGAAGTGCCCATAACGCACGGCTCAACACATGGGCGTGATCATCGATAAACGCATCGATGATCGGACTGAATGGTTTCTCTGTTCGGAAGATGAGCCAGCAGGGCATAGAATTAACAAGGAAGGGTTGGTCCAAAGCCCCCTGTTGATCAGTGCGTTGAACTTGAGCAAGGTCGGGTGATGCTGACATTATTTAACAAAGTCAAGGACTCTTGGGCAGCAATCAACCTGGCCTTTCGCTACACAGCCTGTCTCCTCGACGTGACGACCATGTCTTTGAAAGATGCCAGGGTGGTGCTGTTTACTTCCAGATCTTCTTCCCGGTTCCCGTCCTGACGAACACCATCGTTTTCGGGCGAGCGACATAATTCTGAATCGTGCATACAGAAATCAGAAAACAGTGCCCCAAATCGTGAATTCCAGGTTCGTTTCACAGCGACGACAGACTCGGGCAGATTCTGCCGAACCTCATCATACCAAAAACATCAAGAGTGCATGCTCGAAAATACATTCGCAAGCCATCATCTGTTCTAATATCTGATCGCGCGCTTACTCTTCGCCCTCAGCTTCGGCCCAAATCTGAACATCACAAACGCATTCAAACTCAGCAGCGATCCCAACATCGCCAGCAACAGCCCAGCCCACTGACTTCCCAATCCATGAAAGAACTGACTTGCAAACAATGGCGACACCGCGCCCAGCGCATTCCTCATCAACCCCTGGCCCGCGATCGCCGACGAAGAACTTTCACCATAACAATCCGCCGTGTACGAATACGTGCTCTCAAACACGAAGAAGATCCCAAACGCGATCGGCGCTAGACTGATCGTTGGCGCGATCCAAGGGAGGTATCCGTATTGCGTGAAGCTGTACATGAACAGTCCGATGGGAAACCAGACGGCTCCGAACATGGCGCCGTAAAGGCGGTCTTCGGGCGTGGCTTTGCGGTCGGGATCCTCCATGATTTGTTCGTATTTGCGCATTTGCAGGTGATGTGCTGCCCAGCCGAGGACGGTGCCGATGGCTAGGCTGATGTAGGGGAGACCGGAGACTCCTTCGTTCCAGCCGCGCTTTTCTTGGAAGGTGATTGGGATCACGGAGAGGAAGAGGAAGACGACGAACCAGCAGAAGGCTATCCACAACCCGAACGAGAAGACGACGGGCTCGGTGGCGAGCATGCGGATGGCTTTGACGGAGGAGGCTTTGAGCATTTCCTTCACGCCGGGAGTTTCGATGTCGTCGGCTGCGACGTAGCGTTCGTCGCCGGTGGCATTGCGGAGCTGAACCGCGCGTTGATGCAGTTTCGCGCCACCTCTCGTCTCGGGGAAGAAGGCGAAAATGCAGATCAAGAGCGGGATGTTGGCGATTCCTTGGATTCCTTGGATCCACCTCCATCCGATGGCTTGGTCGATGAAACCCGCGTATATCGGGGCAGCGACTGTGCCGAAGATGGCGATGCAGCTGAATGCTGCCATTGGATGGCCACGTTGACGGGGAAGATACATGTCGTCGAAAGTGCCGCCGACGAGGATCGTTCCAACACAGCCGAAGAGGCCAAGGAGAGCGCGAAGGACGAGGATGGTGCCGATGTTTTTGCCGAGGGCGAGACCGATAAAACACAGAGAGAAGCAGAGGTAGGCGCCGGCGTAGACGACTCTTCGACCAACGAGCTCGCAAAAGGGAGCGAGGATCAAGGGTGCGATGGCGCATACAATGTTGAAGAGAAAGAGGCCGAGCTGGCCCATGATATTCGACACACCGAATTCGGCTGTCATCTTCCCGATGCCTGAGCTGTAACTTGTGGTGGCAAGACCGATGAAGAGCGTCAAGAGCGTCATCAAGTTGAGCATTGTCGTGACACTGGCTTTGTACCACGGAGACCAGTTGAACGGGTTTATCGGATCACCTCTGGCGAACGAAAGAACGATGTATTCCTTGTCGTCCTTTTGAATCAGCTCGGTCAGTGTGAGAGGCATGTCAATGTCGACTTCCGTCACTGGCCCGTGGTCTCCATGCAAGACTCCCTCCTTGTTGCTCTCGATGAACCTCCCACCAACGATCCGGCCCAGACCAAAGTCAACCTTCTCTTGTTGTGTTTCCGCTCTAGCTTCCGGCGTATCGTTCGGGGGAATATATGCTGCCTTCTCGGTACGAGCATATGTGCTGTTGTTCCGGGTTGGCCCGATCGTTTCTGCCGTGCTCCAAGCGCTATTGTTTCTGGAGGGTCCAGGTGTGGCTTTACTCCAAAAGCTGGGAGCTCTTGATGGTCCCACAGCGGCCGTGGTCTTGCTCCAGAAGCTGTTCGCCCTCGAGGGACCTCCTTCGGACATGATGAAAGATGTATGATAGAAAAAGGGCTGTGAGAGGGATGAATGGACGGACATGGACAAGAAAGGGTCTAAACCTTACCTTTTGTGTTTCACGCGATGCATACTTTTTCAGTCTGATTGATTATGTCCTTGCGATAAATGGCGTTGAAAATGATCTCATGGTGGACCAAAGCAGAGCCGTTTCATAGAATCGCCGTGAAGCCACCGAAAGGCAGCGAGAAGACGCCGTGAGTCGTGCGAGGAGAGATCCGGATCGTCTTGACGAGCATGCCGCCACAGATTGTCAATCGACGATTCGCCATGCGGTCTGCGATAGTGGGATTCTCGTACAACACGCAGTCAAGGTGATGGGACGTTCAAAATTCCTTGCAATGAATTGCAAATCGATGTCGGTGGAGTTTCTTCGGGATTCGGTAGGCCGGCAGACGAATGACGATCTTTCCGCACGGCTCGGCGCGTAGCGGAGCTCTATTGCCAGTGCCACCACAAGAGCATCCGCATTGAAAATGATGGTCGAATTCCACCGGAACGTCGGAAAGTGTCAGTAATAGTACCACGACAGGCGAGATTCTCGTGGGGATTGGAATGCCGTGAGCATGAAGGTCTCCTCGCTGTTGAACGCCTGATCCACAAGTTTAGCGCACTGGATTACCATTCAGTCTCGCTCATCGAAATGATATGACCGCACCTCGAGTTCCAGAGGCGATCCACGGACAAGGCTCGCGTCTAGGGTGGAGTCGTTCATCAGTAGGGCTCAAATATGCTGCGGCATTCCGGGCATGACTCCGGGAGACTGATGTCACACTCCTTTCCGGCCCATTGCCGCGGCGGGCATGCAGAGGCTGGTCATGTCAAGGACAAAAGACTGAACTTGTCTGTCCTTCCAAGTTGGAGAGCGCGGGAAAGATGCCTCTATGCGGTAACATACTCGAAGCTCTCCGCTTGCTCTCCGCTTGCTCTCCGCTTTTCCGAAAGATTCAGTGGCCTGATAGTAGCAGACAAGGCACGCGCCGTGGTGACAAGATGAATGCCAGTATAGTTACGATCAGCCTCTGCAGTTGAGAGACGCATGACAGTCCGGGATGATCAAGATCACCGTCCATGGCTATTGTTGGTTGAAAGTTTCGCTTGCGACACTTGTTGCGGGTGAAAGGTGTTGGGCTTCATTCTAGATGCCCGACCCGCTGTAGTCATGTCGCGGTCCATTCAGCATGTCGGTGAGGTGTTCCGTGGGTGGCAGGTTAAGATGTCGGTGGTGATGGTCAGTCGCCACAGCACTGTGATCGGCTTCGAATCGATGCTGTCGCCATGGAGTCCGGCCTGACAGCAGCATCTTCGGTCAGACTTGGTCTGCACGAACTACACGCAGGCCCGGGTTCACCAAGACCATGAAAGTCTAAGGTAGTTGATGTCGCGGGTCGTTGTTGTCTTCCGCTCAGTGTTCACACGAAGACACGCGGGGAAGTGCCGAGCCCATTTCTCCTTTCTTTTCCAGGGTTTGCTCTCCGACTTCACTCCTTGACGCCGTCCAAGTCCTCAACATCCTTCGAGAGAACACCTTGTACATTGCTACACTCCAAGCCAAACTGCCCAGGGCCGAGCCAAGGCGCCCAGTGATCACATCGAAGCTACCGCCACTTACGGTTACCACAAGTTCGTATTGTTCTCCTATAGGCATGAAGCTCTCCGAAACCACCTTCCGGATGAAGTAAAAGGCCATGCGAGCCAGATGCCTCACCTTCCGCTTGCAGCATGATCCGCCCAGGATCTTATGCCAGCCAAGCTGCGTCGAAGGCTTCCCTGCGAAGAGCTGCAAGACCACAGAACGTTGCCAAATGCGACTATGTCACCCAACGAAGTAGTAGATGTGCAGAAAGGTAGGTGGGAAACCGCGATATATATACTACTTCTCGTCTGCGCGAGAAACGTGCTCATTCTTTGTCACAATTCCTCGTTCAGATCAATCGACACCGGCACGATGAAGTTCTCCGCTGCGGTGTTGGCGCTTCCATTCACGGCTCTCGCTGCCGAATTCTCGGCCGAGGAGTATGCCGAAGGCACCGTCCATCAACGCTTGATGGACATGAAGATGGTCAGACATACACCTCTCAAGCACAACCAAGAACAAAAGGACTCATGCTTTACAGGCACACTGGGATCAAGAAGCCGCTCAAGGTCTTATGGACCCGCGCCAATACCCATCATTGAACAAGTCTCCAAAGCACAAGAACGATGTCATTCGCTGCAACAAGGACGGTCTCGCCATCGCCGAAGAAGGCAACGCAAACCAGACATTTAGATGCAGCAATATGGATATGTACGACTTCCTCAACCACGCCGATATGGGCACGACTCAAGGTCAAGGTTCCTCCAGCTGGGGATGGAGGGATCAGCGCAGCGGACGTGAGTTTGGTGTCGTCGGTCAATTCACCGGCGCCGCCTTCGTTGAGGTTCTCCGCAACGGCAAGATGCAATACATGGGTCGTCTCCCAGCACAGAGTATCGGTTCCCGCTGGAGAGAAATCCGTGTCTTGAACGACTTTGTCATCATCGGCTCCGAAGCCGTCGGCCACAACGTCCAGATCTTCGACATGAAGAAACTTCTCGACATCAATCCCCGCAACCCAGCTACCTTCCTTCAATCCACAAACCGACCTCGTCGGCCTCTTTTCCGAGGATATCCCTATTGGCCGCACACACAACGTCGTTGTCGACTGGGACAACAGCTATGCTATTGCAGTCGGCGCTCAACCCCGTAACTCTACCTGCAAGTCCGGCCTGCAATACATCGACCTCTCCGACCCGTCCAACCCCACCTCTCCCGGCTGCGCCTCCCAGGACGCCTCCCAGGACGGCTACGTTCACGACGCGCAATGCGTGAACTACAAGGGCCCGGACCGGCGCTACCGCGGCCGAAATATTTGCATCGGGTACAATGAAGACACCATGACCGTCTACGACGCTACGAAGAAGGACGGCAATCCCGCGTCCGAAGTCATCTCGAAGCTGTCCTACCCCGGCGCCACCTACTGCCATCAAGGCTGGTGGACCGACGACAGCCATGAGATCATTATCCTCAACGACGAGCTGGACGAGCGCGATGGCAAAGGTCCCGCCGCATCCGGCCGGCCAGTGACTCACATCATCGACATGAAAGACCTGCAAAATCCCAAAGCCACGGGTACGTTCTTCGCCACAGACCACAAGTCCATCGATCACAACCTGTACGTCGTCGACGGACTCGCATACCAAAGCAATTACGGTGCCGGACTATGGGTTCATGACATCCGATCGTTGAAGCGGGACCCTACCGGTGCGGGAGTCACGACGCACGCGTTTTTCGATATCCATCCGGAGTCGGATGCTGTGGGAGGTGAGGTTGTGTTCACGGGGACTTGGTCGCACTTCTTGTTCCCGTCGGGGTACATTTTGATCAACACAATTGAGCGTGGTGCGTTCATCACCAAAATTGCGAGAGGCAGGGGTTCAGGGCGCGGTGAGGGATTCCCAGTGCGTGGAAAGAGATGACCAATGGGCTTTCCAAGGACAGCATGAGTTCTGAATTCATGGATAAGCCTTGAACAGTTCAACAAGTTCACTGTCCGCTGTTCATCGTGTCTCGCCGTCTCATCTGATCTGTACTGCAATCTATTGGCTCAGTCGTCGCTGGCCGCGGAAAAGACTCGCCGTCAAAATGTAAGAACCTCTCCTCACGAGATCTTTACCACCTGAAAGAGCTTTATGCCAATCTGCCGTGTTCCTCCTGTTTCACATCACTGTTCCGCCGTCCCTCAAACTTCGCCCTCCAATTCCCTAATCTTCGCCAGAATCAGCCCCCGATCACTCCTCACCTTCAACACCTTCAACTGCTGCTGCAACGCCACCTTCGTCCGCTTATGCGCCCTCTCCGGCTCCCAACTCTTATTATGCAACTCCGCGACTTGCTGATGCGTAGCCGGCTTCCCATCCCTACCCGGCGGAGCATCGCGGTACGTCTTCAGCAAAGCAATGTTCTCCTCTCTCGTCCACCAGCAGACATTCTGAGGTCTCTTGTCTTTCGCCTTGGACTTGGTATGGGAATGAGGGCTGGATGTGGACGAGAGGGTCGGTGATGGGTTCTCTTTGTTGGATGGTGAGTAGTTTTCGATGGCGTCGACGGCGTCGTCGGAATCCTCTTCGTATTCGCCGCTAGACGAGTACGCTTCTTCGACGTCGTGCATCTTCTGCTCGGCGAGGGAGACTTTGCTGTCGAGCAGGCGGATGACTTCGCGAGTCCACTTCACGATGCCGGTGAAGACGGCGTCGATTGTGAGATCTACGATGCCCAACTCGGTGCTTGTCGTCATCTGCAGTCCCCATTGACTGGTGGCGACGATGTCGGCGACGATTTGTCCGGTCCGTACACGTACTGCGCCGTCGGTGACGGTCGTGCCCGTGGTGTCGAGGATTCTGCGCACCCATGTGTCTCTATCTGTAATTTGTTCGGCGGCCATGGTGCGGAAAAGGGTAATGAGGAGCAGCAGGATCCAGCGCATTTCCATGAAGTCACGGATTTGGCATGGCTTGTAGAGAGAATGTCTCAATTTAGCTTGTACTTGCTTTTGGATGAAGGAGAAGGACATGGCTGGAGATAGGATAGACTGTTCAGGAGGAGGATTAGATTGATGAGCGTGGGTGGTGAAGCGACGACGATGGATCAGTCGGCTTGCGATTCTTTGCAGCTCAGGCTCGCCGTTTGTAGGTCAGCTGCTTCGTCGTGCTGTAGCCATGCTGCCAAGGGAACAAATATGACGATCCAACGACTGAGGGCGTCGAGCGAGAGTGGCGCGCGACGCTTCGCGAAGGGATGAGTTACGATAGGATGGAATGACTTACCTGCAGGTCGCGCTTCAGAGGTATCGCCATAGAAGCCGTCTCAAGAAAGCACTTACGAGTTGTACGTACGACTGGGACTGAGGTCGGTTGGTGGGTAGAGAGTGGTCTGGGGGGCTAGTGCACTCTCTCCGGCGGAAGAAGATATCGTCTTGCGCAGAAGAAAGAGCAAGAACAAGAGATGGAATCATCCACTCACAGCGCGGACTTTCCTGTCGGTTCACTTGATGTTGTAGCAAACGTGAATTACCTTGATCATACCGAATCCTCATTTTCTCGCGAAGTATTGCGATGAATGCCGCAACTTGAGACCGTCAATTCACGACCCATGTCACTGTCCCGAAGGCCGGCATTCTCCTCCGCCGCTCCCTCTGACAAGCACGTCATCCCGTCCTTTCACCTTGTAGGTACTTAAACCCCTTCGGCGCAGAAGTTTTCAGCACACATCTCCCGGGACCCAATTCGGCCCAGTCGTAACGCGGGAAGAAAAGGGGACAAACTTGTGGAGGAGTGATCAATTGGCGGAGTGGTATATCGCGGAGGAAAGGGCTTGTTCGAGGAGGAGAAACGATGGAGATGTGTGTTATCAATAGCAAACCAGCCTCTTCGAATAGGTGCCATACATTGGGTAAATGGGTTTCTTTGTCCTTCAGAGTATCCTTCCGGAGAAAAGAGGGTTTTTCTTTTGCACTTTTCATGGAAGTCGCCGTCGTTTTGGGTGATGACGTCGTGGGTTCGAGCGCGAATTCTTTTTGCCATCAAAGTGTCGTTCATTTGGACAACCCTCTGAGACTCTGCCATTCCCTGGAGGTAAATCTCTGCTGCAATGTGCAGATTGTGAGTTTGAGTCGAGCTTCGTGAGCAGATCAAGCCCGACTCGATTCGACGGACGGCGACCATGGATTTCAGACTTGTGTTCCAGAGAGCCAGCGAGTAGTCAAATGAACAAGAAGGTGCAGTCGTCTTGCAACTCCAATTCGCATCTGCGAACGCAGTTCTCTCTTCGTGTTCAAGCCTCCTCAGAGCTCGCCGCAGTCAATATTCCCTGAAGTACCCAAATTTTGCGTCCTGTGAGGTCATATCGACAATCTTGACCCTCTATTTGAGACAGGAAGGGTAACATACAAGAACGGGATTAGAATAACGAAATAAGGAGACAACGAACGGTATCAGCTGCTGTCGGGGATCACAAACATCACGCCAATAGCAGCCTCATCTCGATTTTTCAATCAGGAGACGGTCCGGGAAATGATAACATGAATACTTGTAAATACAATGAGGCCGGTGAAGGGAAGAAGTTCGAGAGAAAGACGTGAAGTCGGCAGCGCTATTGCAGCCGGACCTGAGTCCGGCGCTTGAACTTTTGACACGTGAAGTCTACACAACTGCTGACGCGCGCTCTCTACCAGTGAACCGTGTCCACGCCGACGACCATATGAGTGCATTGTGAAAACGCCGTGACTTTAGATTGACTGCTGCGTCTTCGAAATCTACCAGTACCACGATCTCGACCATAATGCGAAGCTCTCCTCGATAACAGCGCCGACATGCCTTCGAGCTCCCCTGGGCCTACTGGTTTTACACAAATCCTACCTGGATCGCCCACTCCTTCCTTACAGTCCTTCTCGGCTTTCACGTTCCGCTTCAAGCGGTATGTTGCCTACATTTCCGGCTCGCAGCTCAATGTCCTGTCGTCACCCACGAACCTCATCCAGGCGATATCCTTCGACCACCAATTACTAGCTCTGGAAGCTGACGGCAAGACTGGGAAGCTCGTGGTGGCTGGCAAGAGTCATGTTTGGATACTTGAACCGGTGGCAGAAGGCTGGACCAAGGTCTCGTGGGATAAGACGCTATACCTTGCGCGGGACACAAAAGACGAGGCACTTTGCGTGAGCTGGGGCAACGAGGGCGAGGTGCTGGTAGGTGGCAGCAAAGTGCTGTCACTTTTCTCTACACTTGTGGCTTCTCGGACTGCCTCACCCGTCGGAATCATAGGCGAAACAACAGAGCAAAGAGCGCCGTTGTGGTCGAAAGCCGTGGCATCACCACTTCACCAGGCAGCTTTCAGCCCGAGCTCGTCTATAATCGCTACGCGCGCACGATACGACAGACTGGTCAAGATTTGGCGACGGCTGTCTTTCGAAGAAGGTCTATTCGACCACACATATCTTCCTCACGGCGGGACTGTGACACATTTCCAATGGCGTCCTTTGAATGCGAATGCAGAGGAGAGGAGAGGGAGTGGGATCAGCGGCAGGCACGATGATGGACCGGAAGTACTGTATACTATTGCTACCGACGCTGTCCTCCGGGTATGGCGTACTGGAAGCTCGCATGATTTGGACATCCTGGTCCTGCACACTACGATCGACTTGGTGGCCGCTATACCAACTTCTCCTACTCAGACCAGTCACGGCTTCGAAGATGATAGAACCAAGCCTCCACGCTACGCAGTGATGATCCCGTCGGACGACTTCACTGCTGCTGTTAAAGTAGCCATTGGCTTACCTCAGGAAGGGAAGGTTAATCATTCCAAGGAGCTACTGAAAGAGATGATATCGCACGAAGCAGATGTGGTTGTGACTTTCGACGGACAAGGGAGGATGTCAGCGTGGGGTCTGGAGAGCATTGGACACAGACGCAGGTCCGAGACACCAACTGCACCTCAGGCTTTCCACATCGCGCACTCTGAACAGCTGCAAATGAGGTTGCCTGTTGGGATTCCAGCTACGTGTGGTACTTGGTTCATGAATGACGAGCTTCATCTGATCACGCACAGCCTGGGTCCGGATGGAGAGGTGACGTGGTGGAACGGCAAGGTCGAAGACTTCTTCTCGTCATCTGCACCTGGACTTGACAGGCTGTCTCCCCAGGGCGTCTGGTCTGGCCACAGCAACGCGATCACGAACATTCGACCCTCGTCTACCGGTCTGGTGTCATGGTGTCCAGGTGCTGTTTCATTGTGGAATGATGAAGGAAATGCTGCTCTCCGCTACCAGAGCTCAATTTCTGCAGCGTCAGAAGTCCGCGCTGTGGCTGTCCTCCCTCCGAGGAACCTGATGATCATTGTCAGCGAATCCGAATGCTCTGTCTGGGCACACGACGGTGAGGTGCTTGCAAAGGCGGCCTGCACTGTCGAGCAGAATGGAAGGGTTCACGTCAGCGCGAGTAGCGACGATCGTACCGAAGGGCTGTTCGTTTCTAATGATGGCAGCCAGTTCCTGAGATGGAACATTGTCTATCGGGGTTCGGAGTCCTCACCGCATGCAAATATCAGTATAGATGCCTTGACATCACCGTGGGCGGACATCCTCTTCGCTGTGCCAGTAGCCTCGTCAAGCGAGCCCAAGGGAGTTTGCATCTCTGGCATTGATAACAGCGGGCGCATCATCGTTGGCAGGATCTCCTCTCAGGGTCTTCTGGAGTCTGTCGCACAATTGAAGACTGATGTCGACGAACCGTCACTATTCGCCGCTACCACAGAATTCGCTGCCATCGTCTCGAAAAGCACAAAGACTCTGGTCGTCGTGCATCTCACCGATGGCTACATCGAGCATCGTCGGACTCTGGATAAGGATGTGGTCGGACTAGAAGCCTTCAGCTCCAACTCTGCTCAGAATTACCTTGCGATCGGGCATGGCACCAGTATCGAAATCCTGGTCCAAGGGAGATACGAGCACTCAAGCTCCGAAGTTCCCATCTGGGTGTCCGTTAAGACGATCTCTATCGAAGGCACTGGTCTTGATATCTCGGCGATGGCGTGGTTTGCTGACGGTAGACTTGCCGCCGCCGCCGGGAACAGCATTTTCATTGCGAGCTCCAGGGTCGACTCGTCGGAGCTGGACGTTCAGATTCAAGAAGCTCACGACCTCGATCTATCAACGACGAAGGAGTCCAATTTGGCGCATATTGCAACGCAGATGCAGGCTGCTCTCCCCGCTTGGCATCCCAGTTTGCTGTCTCGTCTCGTTCAGCATGGTCACTTCAGTGTGGTCGCCACGATCTTGGAAAAGCTGTCGCGAAAGTTGAAGTTCTGGGGTCCTGGCGAGGAGCTCGATGCAACATTGGATGAGCCGCTCGCACGTCACATGCAAGAGATGACTGACAAACATCGAGATCTTAGCGGCGACACGATTTCTGATCTGAAGGAGCAGTTGGCTAGCAAGCATCTTCCTGCGCTCTCCACTGTCGAGCAACGGCGCTTAAGCCATGTCGTGGACGCCATCGCGTACACAGACCAGCATGTTGACACCTTGGACAAGAACGCCCTGCGCTATCTGTTCAACTGGAAGTTGCAACTTCTCTATGCTCAGCACGACGCTACCATAGAATCCACAGACTCAAACCAGACCAATGGCACGGTCGATTCACAATTCGTGCCGGATATGCCATGGCGCGAGATCGCCTTCGCCTATCACAGCACCACGCAGCAAGCTCTTCTTGACATCCTGATCCTCCACCTTGACAATCAAGTCACATGGCCGTCTGCGCGCCGCCTCGGCATCACAGCCTGGCTTTCCGATCGCACAGCTCTCGAGCAGATATTCGAGCAAATCGCCCAGTCTGCCTACCGGTCCGAGCAGCCGCCAGACCCAGTCAACGCTTCAATTTACTTCCTCGCACTACACAAGAAGGCTACGCTGATAGCGCTGTGGCGTATCGCGACATGGCATCGAGAGCAGAAGTCGACGATGAATTTTTTGAAGAAAGACTTTGGTCAGCCGGAAGCACGTACCGCCGCGAGAAAGAACGCGTATGCGCTGATGGGGAAGAGGCGATTCCATTACTCGGCTGCCTTCTTCCTCCTCGCGGACGATGCAGCCAGTGCTGTCAGCATCCTCGCGGGACAATGCGAAGATCCTGCATTCGCGATTGCTGTGGCGAGGCTATATTGCGGAGACGGCTCGCCTGTTCTTAGAACATTGTTGGAAGATCGCATCATGCCTCAAGCGAAGAAGGACGGTAATCGATGGCTATTGAGCTGGTGTCATGAAGTCTTGCTTGAGAGACATCAGGCGGCAGAGTCACTCATCATGCCGCTGGATGGGCCGAAGACGTGGCAGCAGGACGATCCGAATACGATCCTGCTCTATCGGGCGCTGCGAAAGTTGCCGTCGCAGTATGAATACAGTGCTGTGCTGAGAGCTGCCAGAATCTTGCGTCGTATGGGCCAGTGGCTGCTTGCGCTGGATCTTGTGAGCACATGGGAGTTCCAGAAGGAGCCGGAGCAGCAGGTCAACGGCAATGGCGTCGACGAGGCCGCCGAATTCGAACCACAAGCCAATGACGGCATTTCAAGCGCGCAGGAACCGCCATCCCTGTTAGACAGTTTCGCTGATCCTGTTCCTGCCGCGAAGATGAAATTTACATCGAGCGACCTCGAGGATCGGCAAGCAAAAGCGGCGGAATTGCTCAAGAAGCTCAAAGCGAAGAAAGAGGCGGCCGGACCTCCTGTCAGTGAGAAGCCGAAACCAACACCCACACAGTTCAAGGAGCCAGATGCGAATTCGTTGTTGGATAGTTTTGGATTTTGATATGATGACCGCGGATGGTGCGAAGTATGAGCAGATGCAAAGCGAACGTGCCAATTTATGACCTATGTTTGTCCAACCTCCCTTTCTTTCTACTCAACCTCTTTCAACACGCGCAGCGTAGCTACCCATCAGCATGACATGGTCTCGACTCAAACAGCGGACGCCGTGCAAATCCAGCCATCGCAAGTTTCCTCTCCATCCCCCGTCTCGAGCACTCGTCGCGAACTCTTCAATGGCAGGTAGCCTCGTCATTCTCGCAGTCGATCGAACACGGATAGCCTACGTTGTTACACGGGTGGGACTTTCGCGAGGACAAACAAAAGATGTTAGCCCGGGCTAGGAAAGGGGGCGAGGAAACTGGACTAGCAGTGTTGGAGTCCCTTGGTGACAGCCGGCCTCTCGGTTGCTACCACAGTATCGTCCACGTACCAGTGAAATGAGGTGGGTGAAAACCTCAGGTGCTCATTATCTATCGACAATTAGATCGACATCGAGGTGTGGTGGAGCAATCGCAAGCGAGAAGCGAGATCGACAATTGACACAACAAATCCAATGGCCTGCATAGCTATTTTCGACGTCACGTCCGGATGCGAGAGTCTTGCAAGATCCAGTGTGCAAAACATCGATCAAACATCGATGCATCAACTGTAGATGCGAGCTCGAGTCCGCTTCCGAACCACAGATCGCAGCTCTGTCGAGATAAGCATGTGGCTAGATTCCTTGGCCGGGTTGGTGAAGTGGCCGGAGAAAGTACTTTGAGCGCGTCGCCGCGAACAGAACAGCATGGACATTAGAAGTCGTAGTTCCTTATTCAGTTCTCGTAGCTCAGACACGGCATTCGTCAGCTCCCAGCGACAAGAACCAGCAACCTCAACCGTTCCGAAGAACACTTTAACAACTCTCTCGCATTCGCCTCAGCCTCACTCTTCTTCGCACTGGCCTTCCTCCCAGAGATCTTCTCATTCCTCGCCTGGATCCCGTCCTCAACAACATCACCCAGTCGCGAGGAGTTGCTCGATAGCAGCTTCGTGCTCCACAACGCCCGGAGTAGACTTTCCGTCAATAGACTGACCTTGGCATTGTCCTCAAGACTCGTATTCGTTGCGGCGTTGGGCGCGAATTGCTCCTCGAAAATCTGCTGCGTGATGAGACCCGTGGTCGTTGAGGATCCGAGCAGCGGGCGGAAGAGCATAGCGTTGAACGATGCCTGCATGTCAGGAGCGAAGTAGGGCGTCTGCGGCGTCACGAATTGTTGAAAGATGTCCAGTGGTAGTGGGCGGAAGAATTCGGCGAAAAGGTCGAAGAGGTCTTCTGTTTCTGCGAATAGATGGGGAGCCTCTGAGCTGATGCGGCCCAGTAGCACCAGGAGTCTCTGTCTTAGTCGTATCGACTCCATGCCTCCGAAGGCCTCGACTCCATCTGATTGTACCGCTTCGTCTGGGGTTGTGTCGTTCCTGCCGTCGACAGCATCGGAAACCTCTGTTCGACGCGCATAACGTCTCTTTCTCCGTGTTCCAGCCGGTGCAGCTCCTCCACTAGCCTGCGCCGGGCTGTCCTCGACCTCCGACTCGTCATCAAAGTAGTCACCGTACTGTCCCTTTTCCAAATCCAGCTTCTGCCGCTTCTGTGCTCGTTCGTCGTCGTGCTTCTTCGGCGGGCTAGTCTCATCTTTCCACACCTCGCCAAACTCAGCCATGCTCTTCGACGATCCATCTGCTGTGATCGCCCGCATGACTCTCCGTCTGTTATTCCTCCCCTCACCAATAGGCGAGAGATAATCAGCAATCAAACTGCCCGCAATCCCGTCCGAGGTACAGCTCGCAGCTCTCGTAAGGTCTTCCTCTAGAATATCCATCATCAACTCCAACCAAGGCCTCCATCTGCTCCATCTCGCCCTGTGCCTTATGCTACAATTCAATGCCCAGCCGACCACAGCCCAAAAGTCTTGCGCTCGATTCCAGACCGACTGCAGGCCAGCATAGGGACTCTCCAAATGACCCTCCCCGTTCACATCGGCCGCATCCTCTTTTCGTGTCTTCGCTCGCTTAGAACGATCACTTCGCGAAAGGCCGTCGAATCGGAAAGCATTCTTCAGTGTGCCGTTGCCCGCGCCGACAATCTCCAATACACTGCGTAGGTATTTCAACGCCGCGTCGGCTTCATTCTTCTTGTCGACATTGTTCGTCCGGGTGTTGTATGTTGGATGCACGACTATGGTGGAGAAGAGGTCGAAGTAGGATGATGGAGGGAGATAGGCGGGTGAATCGATGTCGAGACCTGACTGTAAGCTGCTGAGCAGTAGTGAAAGTGCCTGTGAGAAGAGCTTCTCCTCGACGCAGACTTTGCAGTGGAACAGGACTTCGGACCGTAGGGACCGCACTGCACGTTGCCTTGTCGCCGTCGTGGGAAGTGGTTGTCCTGCCATTGTTGGGCGGTGATGGGACGAACCAAGTGTGCTCTGGGTGACGTGCAGCAATCGCGAGATAGGCGCGCTAAAAATCATGGCTTGGCTTACATATTCTAATGAATCCTTATATTCAAATGTTCGCACGACTCTCACTACGTGACTACATACATCACGAAGCATGGCTGGCATGTGTCGAATCTCGAAGAACACGGCTGGATAGGTTATGGCAAGAGGTCTGATTTGAGGTCTGATATCTCCCGTGCGTGCGACCCAATCGAGTCTGGAGAACGAGTCGCGCACGCCTGCTTCCTCGAAGGGATCGCATTGTCGAATTTGTCGTCTCCTGCAGTTGAGTCCTGTATGCGGAAGGTCACTCTCGTGCCTTAGGCGTGGGAAAAAGCCATCGATCGCTCGCCTCGCGTCAGGACACGACGGACAAAGACTGCCGAAGGAAGGCAGACCATCCAGGCGCAGACTTCCTAAGGCCCGAGAGACTGCTCATACCCGATTTGAATGGTGTGTGAGAGAGAAGCAGGATGGACGGACGAGTGATCGGCGATGCACTAAAGACGACAGCCATTCTCGAAGGAGCTCGCAGGACAAGGTATATGCTCTGCCTGATTTCGGGTCATTCCTGGTCGTTAACGTGCCAGCGATCGACTATGATCGTACAGGTCCTGTCCACAAAGTAAGAATAAGCAGGCCGGTTCTCGGATGATCTGCCGACACCTCCAACCAGGACAGACTTCATGATCGGTTCGCAACTATTCAGAAAAGACATCGATTGAATTGTCGACCGGCAACGTCCAGGAAAAAATGAGGCTGTAGCTGCAGAGGGCCTCATGTATACATGAAGCAGCTGGCCGCCAGGGGAATCAGATCGAGCCAACCACAATCTACTCTCAGACGGACATTATACTCCAATCCGTTGCCCGATTCCAGCACTAACTCCTGTCTGCACGATGCTCAATATATGATGACCCCTTGCTCTATGCTTGCATTGCGCGACTTTACGTATTGCACGGAAATTTCCAGAATCCACCATTCCAGTCGTCCAAGAACATACGAACCCGCCCTTCAGCGCGTCCTTTCTCAATTCTCACAACGTTCAAATCCACCCACACCGTCCGACATCAGAAGTTTCGGCTCATCCATCACTCACCGCGACACCAAACCAGCCTACCTCAAACTAACCATGCGCTCCACGCTCGCCGCCCTTCTCTGCATCGGTCTCTCCCACCTCGTCTTGGGAGAGCCCATACCAGCAGCCTACGCCGACCAGAGGACTCCGGTGTGCTGCTCACGCGGTGATCCAGTACGACGCATCCTATGCTACCAAGAGCATGGCGTTCGACAGGCTAACCAATCCCCAGGAAGTCGGCCTTTACCCGCCGGGCTGCGTGAGACCCGGGCCAAACGTTGATTGTATTGAACCTCCTAACGTGCACAAAATCAAGAGGGAGACCCCGTATTGATGCCACAATGTTCCTGAGGTAACATCTACCCTATCGTGCTCGACAACAAAGTTTGCAGGACGGGAGCAGCTGATCAACTCCCAGCGGGTCGGTTCACCTCTCCTGGCAGACTGCGTGATGTTCGGAAGCAAAGAAGTTTGTCAATCCTGTTGATTCCAAGAGCCAATCACGCAGACCACAGGAGGATACCGTTCATTGTTCGGCGAGGGACGAGAGTGGAGGGAATGTCCATGGGTGAGATCAGTGTGATCTATCGGCGGTGGGGATGCACAAGTCTAGGCATGTTAATCATTCACCGTCTTTGAATGGCTCCATTGAAACGGTTGTACGCACTTCACATCTTGTCATGACAAGTTCCCTCTTGTTTGGACACCCTCTCCAGCTCCCTCCTGTTCGTTCGACGTACTCGTGCTGCCCTCCCGTTTCATTCACTGACTTCTCCACGGACATTTCCTCTCCAACCTTGTCGAGGTCGACAATGGAGCGCTGGAATCTTCACAGAATCACAACGCCTTCACGGAGGATCTTCGGAAGGCACGTAGCGGGAATACCAACAGGAAAACCCTTGATTGAGTGCGCGAATGACATGTACCGGCAATCCCTTTGCATGTAGAGCGGTGCATTCTTGGCGTCAGAGTGACTTGTGCATCCCGAGCGGGACGGTCCCAAGGATGGCGATTGGACAACTCTTCAGAAACATGGGATTTTTCACACATAGTCGACCGGAGCAGAGGCTTTTGAGCGAAGTACCTGTCTCCACCCGACGAGTTTGCAAAGGGATGCTAGGACCTGCTTCTTCGTAGCCACTCCTCAGAAGTCCGCAACCCTCTGGCAGTTGCAAAGGCTCCTGACCAGCTTAATCACACCGAAAGATGGGTTGCTTGCTTGCGAGATTTGGTCCAATCGAATCTTCGTGTTACGACAAAGTTCTCCTGTCGGGCGTCCAATGTCGCGCGCCTTACTCTTCGTGCTTCTTGCCTGCACCGTGTGATGTAATGCAGTGTGCTGATAACATCAACCCGGAAGCCCACGGCATCTGGCATCCCGGTCCGATCAAGGTATTCCAAACAGCAGCGTCCACCTTCAACCTCGTCCTAGCCTGCCGTATGTCGAGCACGAAGCACGAGGTGGGAAGTGCTGGTTGGCTAACTTCGGTTTCTGGCAAGTATGTTGTTGAGGGGTTACGAGTTAAGGCGAGAAGGAGCCTCGATGATATTTGCCGCCTGGAAAGTGAGGAAAGGAGAAGAAACGGGCGGTGCTGAAGATGGACGCGATGAGGGGGTGGCAGTTTTACAAGGCTCGATAAGCTCCGCCCAAATCAAATACAGAGTATTACAGACTCCTCGATCCGTTCGTGGTCCATCGATTAAGTTGACACCAGTCAGCGTCCGTGTATGTATGCAGGGTACGAGGGCTGTAACCATGCTTGCATTCTGTGATAGTGAGTTTTGAACGTAGCATGGAATAAGGAAGCTCCGGAATCCATCATCCTAGTCGTGTCCAGAGATAAGAACCTCGTGGTGCTCGCCCTCGACCATCGTTCAAAGCCCACCGACACCTCCGAAAACAAGAGATTCGTCGGCCACACACAAATTTCCAAGAAGGAATCTTCCTCGAAGCACCACCACGACAGCGAAGTCACATCACATCATCCAGACATCTGTAGAAGGCCCTTGCGGGCTGTGCAAGCGGCGAAGGTAAAGAATATCCAGCAAATAGCATATAAACATAGCGTCCTTAGATAAACGCGACGAAAAAGCCTTATTATTATTACACTAATAACAACGCACCCTCGTAGCTTAT